>NQII01005272.1:14936-29540 GCA_002778355.1 Clitarchus hookeri | reverse complement strand
TTCAAAAACTCCAACTTTCGAAACGGCAACCGGATGCCTGATAAACGTTAAACGGCAAACACATGGCCGAGTCTGATAAACAAACTATCACGGTAAACGAACCACCACGGCATTTAATTTCAAACCCGATAAAAATATTACGAAGCTTAGCAAAACGAAAGAAAATGAAACACACTTGTCCCGAAAATCAATAATACTGCGTCATTACAAACTCCAACGGGAAACAAGAAAGCAAAGCTGTAAAACTTGAAATATGCATTTGCAAAGTACGTATTCAAAAACAATCCATATTCACCGGTAGTCGCTTCAGCTGACGTCGCTGGTGCGTAGCGCCCGGGCGGAAATGACGTGGGTTCGAAATTAGGTTGTGCTTTAATTTTGTTTTATAATAACCAAAACTGTTTAATGTATGTAAAGCCATACAAATATTTAGTTGCACCAATCAAATAAGAACAAAAAAAAAATTTGTTTCAACAACAAAATATTTTATTGTTTGTATACAAACCATTAATTCGGTTGCGCTACAAAAACTTTTTTTTATTCAAGAAAGCATTTTTTTCGTTTTAGGGGATTGATTGCCGGCCTGGTCGTCCTGATTTCTGTTTCCCACGGTATGCGAATGCCGGGGGATGTCACTTCGAGCCTTGAAAGACATCTGGCGAAGAGAGGACGTGGGAACTGAGGTCCCAGGTCCCGCGAGTTGTCACTATTGCTTGGCTTCCAGCCTCCAACTCCGGAGCAGTTTGACATGGCGAGAACATCGACAGCGTGACCAAGGCAGCGCACTTGCTCGAATGATTCCCTCGGTAAAGGAAATATTTTTATATTTTTAATTCTTATATTTATTATATGTATTAAAATATTTATTGTATTTTTACAAGACGCCTGAGAGGCGTATCTGAGATCGTAAGGGATGGATGTCTTAATAAAAATAAAATAAATAAATTAGATTTTTTAATTTATTCGCACAGCTATTATTTACATCAATTAGATTATCTGTCTCTACTAAAACTCTTTTTATTTCACAGTGAACGCAATATTTAATGTATATTTGAACTCTAATTAACGCCCTACTTTAAGTCTCTCTGTTTGGTTGTTTTCAATCAACTCGTACTCATCATTCACACTCGTGCAGTATATCTGTTGCCATCATTTGTGATGTCTTTCACTCGCGCATCAAGTCCAATAGTCCAGCCTGCAGTCGCACTCTTCACTGCTCTGATGTTCGCAGTCGCAGATTTTCCTCCCGCTGGTCACTTCTCTCGCTGCGCGCTTCTCTTCTCGCTAGTCGTATATCGCTGAAACTCATGCATTCAATAACTGGCGGCTCAGAGGCCCATCGCACTATTTATACTCCTCTGGCCTTGACCCGGAAGGTTCGCCGCACCCCGAGTCTAGCTGAGAGAAGCGAGGTCAGTAATACAGAGCATTCTTCAGATGTCTCAAAGACACCAGATACCCAAGGTCGCGAGCGGAACGCGCTCTGATAGGCATAAAAGGCATGCTTTGTGAAAAGCCGATGCGTCTCCAGTTGCAACTGATAGCGCGCGCGTCAATAAATCATCCCTGCCTAGCACGCTCACAGAGTGGCCGCCTGTAACAATAATTTGCATTTATATTATTAATACTATAAATTATTTATTTTAATTTTACCGTCAACAAGAGAGAAGAACCACCTACAGTCGCAAGCAATTTCAATTACAAAAATTACGTTTCCAATAAAACATGGCTGGTGCTGGCGTATGAAATGCGCTGCAGAGGTCTGGTAGAAAACAAGTGATTCAAACCCAGTTGGATATTGTTACGCGCTCGCTGCTTCGCATCCCGCGCGAGCGAGTGCAATTGAAGGACAGCCGTTTTATGATAGCGGCGGCGGCGGCAAGTCAATGGATTGTTTTGAATGAACAGGCAAGAGATAGGCCGGTGGCCGCGTATCTGTTACAGAAAGCGAGCCGACACGATGATCCTTTTGCGGCGCGCGCTGCTGACCCTGGTTGTGTTGGGATTCTGCGACTATCTGATGAATTTTCTAGATGTTTACTGCCCTAGATTCCGTCCACATGACAGAGGGTGCGTCGAACTTTCCAGGCCAAGGCCAGCAGAGTATAAATTGTGCGACGGGCCTCCAAGCCGGGAGTAGTTGAATGGACGAGTGGCTGAGTTTCAGCGACAGACGACCAGTGGCGGGAGAAGTGACCAGCGGAAGGGAAATCTGCGACTGCGAGTATCAAGCAGTGAAGAGCGCGGCTGGCAGGCTGGACTATTGCACTAGATGCGCGAATGACATCACAAATGAAGTCAACAGACAGACTGAACGTGTGTTAATAATGAGTAGGAGTTAATTGGCTATAACGAAGCAGCAACATTGATAAGGACGTTAATTAGAGTTGTAATAAACATTAAATATTGCGCACACTAAGAAATAAAGAGTAAAAACGGCTATAGATGATTGAATGCTGTAAATAATAGCTATGTGAATAAATTATATATCAAGTTATTTTTATTAAGACCCTCATCCCATGCAACAATTTTATGGAGTGTGTAAACACGGAAAGCATAAACTGAAAATAAAATATAATTTCTTCAAAACCTGCGCTTATATTGATTCTCCTACCTCTAAGTCGATTGCAGACATGTATAGACAGAGGTCTTCCGATAACGTTTAGCGTCAAAACAAGAGTGGATGAGCCAGCGAGTATACACAACTGTCCCCGACTGCAGTCTGGCCGTCTGCCGCCAAGCATGCCGTTACCCGCGACACAAACACGTTGCTTCGTCATGAAAGGGAGTTGGTTACCAACGCGTGATGGATGTGTGTCTGGGTTCAGCCGCAGCAATCACACGCGGATCTGGTGCCCGACAACGACGGACACATGACGACCCGCTGTCGGGCTCAGTGACTGGAGCCAAGTGTCTGTCTGATTGCTGTATTCTTCTGTCAGGAGGATTCGTTTTCCGCTCTCGCGACAGCAGGCCGTCTGTGGCATATGCGAAATCCAAGGCGATACATAGTTTGTTAATTTGTTAATTTATTTTAAGGGGACCAGTCCCTCTCGAGTTATTTTTTTTTTTATAGATTTTACACCCCAGAATTGATTTCAGGAGGTGCATTACAATTTTTGGCACGGGAAAGCATGAATAATACCTTCCTTGATGTTCTTTAACTGTTACAGCTTCTCTGCATTCGATATTTTCTAACTTGTAACAGCCGAGGTAAAATAATTTATTATTTTGTGGGATCGACTACACAGGCCACAATAGTTACGGCAGTCGAACAGAACAGATTTCAGAAAACGCATTAAGTTATACCCTATGTCGTGTCATCCGAAAAAAATCCATCCAAAATCCACGTTTGCGGGTAGTGGCCGGAAATTAAAAAAAATCCAAGCGGGACCTGATTTCCCTTCATGCATTATTTTTACACAGCACTACCTGTAATGGATTTTTTAAATAACAATATTAAATATACAACTACTGGAATACACAAGCAAAGTAAACCTAGTAAAACCGAGACAAATACATGCTATACATGCAAACAGAATATATTAGCTATAAGAGCAAAAAACAAACATAAATCCAAATGCAGAGTGAACAAATAAAAATGTACTTCACAAACCATAATAAAGACACGAAAGTAACACGTGCATATCAATAACTTTTAATTACGAAGTAATAATTTGGACAATAAGGGGTAACCGCTATGAAGTAATTCTGTAGATGATACTTATTTTATAGGCCATATTTTTATTTTTGGGAGCATTTGTTTGCTAGTAGTGCAATAAGTTCATTTGGTAAGTAAGCTGTTAAATAACAGCAATCCCATAAAGTAAGGATGCACTTTGTACTTGTTCGTTGAGTGGCTAGGAATGTGAATTCCAGTGAATTTTATGGTGTGATGATTGCATACATTACCGCATTTTTGTACGTTGCAAAACAAATGGTGCAATTAATGTACCACACGAAAGTCAACACTTCCGAAGTCGACATTCGAAAACTAAATCTTTCTCTTGCAAGTGCATAAAGTGTAGACAATCACATGTCTACAGAAATATTGATAGTGTGTAATAAAAAGGAGCTCTAGATCACCAGCTCTGTTGGTCTCTGCATTTCCACTTACAGTCGTTCTATTGATCCAGACTTCGCCGAACACGCTTAAGGCCATATCACACGGTACCGACTAGATTCCGCACTGGCGTGTACAAGGTCTGCCATATCAGCTGTCACACAAGTTAGCACGGAAAACTCTTTGACATCTGTCGCCTTGAAGGCCGGATTCTATACCAGGTTTGATAACACGACCTGTCCTATTTTTCCACACGGCAGGTCACTTACCAGCCGATCACAATGCAGATTCATTGAAACTAATTGAAAAAGGATACATCCATTCTGATATTTCGTCCATGAGGTTGAATTTACTTTCAGGTGGCTTTAAAGTACGACAAAGTCAAATAAAATTAATAATTTTTGAAGGCGTATTTTGACGATTTCAAACACTACCGAGATAACAAAAAATAATTAACGCTGGCGAGTTTTGAGACGTTATTAGTTATAATGCATTTAATTAGAGTTGCATCAGCTTTCCAGTACAGTTATCGTGAGGGGCACAGGCGTGTTCTATGTAACAGTGTAGTACTTTGTTCATCAGTTAAACATTTCAGATTTAAAACAAAAACAGACAGCGGATAATACATTTACGTTAAGAAATAATTGCATTATACTAACTGTTGTACATATATATATATATATATATATATATATATATATATACATATATCACCTTAATTCACACCTCAGAACAAGTTTCGGACCGCCGATATTTCTGAATTACCAGGTTGCTCGTGGTCCAAGAGAAGGAATATGATGGAAATACACGCTGTCACAGAACACCGCGCCTGATTTGTACGAAGCAACCAACGACTACGGGAAACCGAACAGAATCTGTGACAACGCGAAACCAAATCAAAGGTGATGCAAAACGTCTTTGAGGTGTGCTTGAAAGAATACTTTCATAACTTTGTTTACCTTCATGAGTTGGAAAATACCTGAAGTAAACATTTAAACTGTTCTAATGCGAACAGTGATAAAGTAATATCAATATGTACAGATATTTTAATAAACAAGCTACTAGTTTTCGAACGAGTGGGGTCCATGCCGTGAACCCACGCGGATCGTCTTCACAACCGGGGTTTGCCTCATGGCAGTACGCCAAGAACAGCCGTGTGATAGGATTCTCCCATGCCAGCTTGCGTAGAAGCAGGGTATACAGAATGGTCCCAAAACGCGCGCATAAGAACCGCACCACGTGAATCCTGAGCGAAAATGTTAGTGGCAAAATGTCCTACGATGATATATTTTCCTGCACAATGGGGCAACACAGCACGGAGTTAGTCCCCTCTTGCGCCAAACAGATATCATGCTACCACTGGCCTGGCCGTCACATTATGGGCGCCGGTTCAAATCCCGCCCAATTGTCTTTAACGTGTAGTTAACGTAACGTGTTGGCCGTTGTACAAATGAGGATACTAACTCCGTAATGTGTTGCCACAGTGTGTACGAAAACGTACGACACTTTGCATCTAACATTTTCGTCTTCAATATCGCTCAGGATTCACGTGGTGTGGTACTCGTGTGCACGTTCTTGGACATCCTGTATACCGGCTCGTGCTACAGGCCTTTTAGAAACTTGTACAAGAACAAGTACGGCAATATATAGTGTGTAATACGAGGGCAAATCAATAAATAAGTTACACTTCCACGTTATGGCCATGTATGAAACCACCTATACATAGGCAACACGGCTATGACAACATGCAATGTAAGTTCACTTTTCCACATAGTCCCCAAGAGACTGTAAACATTTCTCGGAACGTCAACCAACTTTTCGATTCCGGATGCGTAGACATCTCCTCCAGCCTATGTAACCACTCGGAGACAGCTGCTTTCACCTCCTCATCGTTTCGGAATCGTCGTCCACCGAGATCCTTTTTCAGCTTACCGAAAACATGAAAATCGCATGGCGCTAAGTCTGGACTGTATGGAGGATGTTGCCATGCCTCCCGCTTGAATCGCTGCAGCAGTTCGGACGTTTGGCGGGCCGTGTGAGGTGTTGCGTTATCGTGCAACAAAATCACACCGGCGCTCAATTTTCCCCGGCGCTTCTCTTCAATTGCTAAACGCAACCGGTTCAACGATGAGGAGGTGAAAGCAGCTGTCTCCGGCTGGGTACATAGCACTGGAGGAGATGTCTACGCATCCGGAATCGAAAAGTTGGTTGACCGTTCCGAGAAATGTTTACAGTATCTTGGGGACTATCTGGAAAAGTGAACTTACATTGTATGTTGTCATAGCCGTGTTGCCTATGTATAGGTGGTTTCATACATGGACATAACGTGAAAGTGTAACTTATTTATGGATTTGCCCTCGTACCTAATTTAATGTTCTGTACAATGTACACCACTGGCTCGTTAGCTGGAGCGGCGAACTGACTGTCCCCCAACGTATGTGCCCTTTCATATGGTTACGGGATTAATAATCTATCGCGTTTAGAAGTTCAAATATTTTGTTGTAAAAATCTTTGTGGGCTATATTATTTTTTGTACGATCCCCGAATATGCCGTTAGACCAACGAAAACAAGACTGTGTGTCTGGAAAGTCTTCAAAAACAAATACACTTAAAAAAGAGAGATAGAGGTAGCACGGCTTTAGTTATGATGATACATCGGGTGTAATAAAATTCAATACTCCAACTCCTCGAAATGTTCAGCGCCAACGGAGTCTGACTGAGGACGAGGGACGACCGGCAGCCATCTTGGATTCAAAGGTCAAGATCAAATTTTCAATTTTTTTATTTTCGGAGACTATTCTGTCAGCTAGTGCGCAAACATCATGCTCTTGCATTCCATTTTGACGGCGGCCATTTTGTTTTTGACATTTTCCAAAATTTCCTAAAAAAAAATTAGAAATAAAAAAAATTCCAAAATTTATTTTTTTTAAATATTTTTTTTATAGTTTTTTCTCGAACATCCCACGACGAATCCACAAGTGAGGCTCGTAGTTATAAAATGGCGGTTCAGCGCCAACGGAGTCGGATTGGGGACGAAGGACGACCGGCAGACATATTGGATTCCAAGATAAAGGTTAAATTCAAATGTTCTAAATTTTTCCAAAATTTATTGTAAAATACATCTGTTTTGGTTGGTCTCTTCTAACATTTGATAATTTAAGGTACTTTTTGACGTGATTGAGAATGGAACCATTATATTCCTATTTAAATTGTACGTAATCCTTTACAAAAACGAACACAAAGTTTCTGCTTAAGCGAAACAGTGCCTAAAACGTGGGCAATACTACCAACATGCGTCCGTTGTATGCTGCATGCGCCCACTGCATAGGCCCATGGAGGATAGCTAAACACTCGCTAAACAACGTATACCATAAATTAATAAGCTGATAAGTACTGAGGCTGCCTGCTTGTTTCTAGCGACAGTATGTGTGCGATTCCCTGCATCGACTATAAATGTTGCCTAAGC
This sequence comes from Clitarchus hookeri, assembly GCA_002778355.1. Classification (NCBI taxonomy): domain Eukaryota; kingdom Metazoa; phylum Arthropoda; class Insecta; order Phasmatodea; family Phasmatidae; genus Clitarchus; species Clitarchus hookeri. Next base: position 22,011 of record NQII01005272.1, on the reverse strand, counting down.
GCCCGGGACTGTATCGCTGCCGCCAAACATTTTGTGCGAGTTTAACACGAAAACAGTGAACCCTGAGGAGTTGCAAAAAAAAGGACCAACGAGCCAGCGGACGACGAGTGGCGGCGAGAGTGAAGTCTGCGGACTGCGAGCATCGGCGCAGTGAAGAGTGCGACTGGCGGGCGGGACTGCTGCACTGGATGCGCGAGTGACATGCGTTCGGAATGATGGCAATGGACAGACTGAACATATGTAAATAATGGGAGGTGAATTAAGAGACTAACCAATATAGAGACACTGAGAAAGACTTTAATTAGAATTCAGATAGAAATTAAATATTGCGCTAACTGAGGATAACGAGTGTTATAGTGGATATGTGTAGTTTAATGTTGTAAATAATAGCTGCGGGAATAAATTAAAAATCAAATTTAGTTCTTTAATTTTTTTTAAGACCTTCATTCCTCACGAACTATGATACGCCCTTCTGGCGTCTTGTAACAATAGGAAACAAACGAGCGATCGAAAATAATCTCCCTGCCACGTCAATGGAACTACACTCGTCAGTCAGAAGGGGATCATCAGTCAGTGTAGCACGCAGATAGCAGCGATCGGCATCAGCAGGGTATAGACAGTTAGTATACTCCATTCGCGGTTACTCCCAACTTTCCTAAAGCCCTGCTAAAGTTCTACTTCCTAGATATTCCACCGCCGCATACAAACAAAGCCTAGAAAATTACACCAAAGGGCCAACGCACCGCATTCGTGCGCAACCAGTGTAACAATATTTTGCATAATAACCATTTCTTAACCATTTCTTAATAGGCGTTACCAATACACCCATTTTCTCTCTTGTCTTTATTCGCATTAGTTATAAATGAAAGGTCATAAAATCAGGTACTTTTATGTTAACACTGCGAAGGTTTTTAAATTAACTCGGACACAGTTTTTCATAATGTTTTATATTAGTTTTAATAGGAGACGATGCTCACACACGTATTCAGCATTAATCACCGTAGAAGATAGCAGCATTGTATACGAAGCACTGTTATTGGCCGAAAAGGCAAGATGGCCGACCAATAGAAATAGGCTTTACAAGTTTAGTTGTGGTAATTCAAATTTACGCTCCGACAAACACAAGTGCAAAACGCTTGTGATACATAACGTATTTAGGAGAAACCAAACGCGTCGTACGTGGGGTGTTTTCCAAAGGTTTGATTCAGAAAGTGAGAAGAAACACGCGAATGGACTACATGAGCCCATTGCGGCAGGACCCTTAGAAAGCGTGACAACAGATAGTGTGGAGGGAGGGGGGGAGACACAANACACAATGCGCGCGCAGGCGGGGGCGGCAGTGACCTTGAAGCGGCAAGCAAGCAGCGCGGTTAATCGCCGGCGACAAACAAGACAGCGAGCGCCTCGGCGGTGCTGTAAAACTGCGGCGGCCATAAAGCCTCGCCTCTACGTGTGTTGTTTGCAGTCAGTCCCGAGGCGACCGTATATCACCTCTCCCAGCGCCGACATTCTCACTCGCTGCCATATACCCTCGGCTCATTCCTCCACACACGTCAACTGCTCAATCACGTCTCTTCTGCAAGGTCGAAGTCACCAACGCCCTTCCGGGTTCGAATCCCGGCTCAGTTATGTCGATATGGGCTGTCCACGGTTGATTGAGCACTTCCCAAGCCCTGCTTAATATCTACCGTTACTCATTTTGTATCCTTCCACCATACGTAACTTTAACATTGCTTTGAGCCTCATCACTTTAGCCATACGCCGTTCAAGTGAAACCGAGGAATTGTTAATAACGTAAATGTGTTGACAATACACACATTCATAATCTAAATTGTATAAAAGAAGAAATACCAACTTCAACGAACACAAATTTATAAATTTCATTGCAATACAGCGTTAACTGCTAAGAACTATTGTTCTTAGTCAGTTGCCACCTCAACTGGGTGCCTGCAGCATGCCAGCGTGTAATGTACACTATAAAAGGGGTCGCGGTGGCTTAGCGGTTAGACCGCTCGCCTCGCACCAAGGCGAACTGGGTTCAAGCCCCGGCCGGGTGACTTCAGATTTTCGCAATTGGGGATCGTGCTGGACGATGCCGCTCGTAGGCGGGTTTTTCTCGGGGATCTCCAGTTTCCCCCCGCCCTTGCATTCCGGCGCTGCCCCATTCTCACCTCGTTTCACCCTCATCGGCTCTCAAAACTTCGCTGTTAAGAGCCGCCCAAATCTCTCAACTCCTACACTGTAAAAACGCTTTCTTTTCTGCAAAGCATGATTTGTTGCCGCAAAGATAAATTTGTTTAAATATTAACAACTGCAAAGCAGGCTTGCCACAAACAAAGTTTTTGTTTGATACATATAGTAATGACTATGATAACCTTGCGTTGTCGTTACAGTAGATCGGCAGAGTCTTTGCNAGTTTTTGTTTGATACATATAGTAATGACTATGATAACCTTGCGTTGTCGTTACAGTAGATCGGCAGAGTCTTTGCGGTAATATCAGTTGCACTGTGAAGAAAATTTGTGCTCTGAAAAAAAAAACCCTTGATAAGTAAATAAAATAAGAGAGAAATAACCAATCATTCGAAATTATATTCATAAAAAAAAACCGACGACGACTGCTCCGAGACCCTAACACGCGGCCCCCGTGTTAGTCCTTAAGGCGCCCGTCTACCTGGCGCTTGAACTGCGTTGCAAAGTGTTCGAAATACACGTTTTTCAACGAAACTATTAAGCGTGCGTCCAACGTGCTGATCTACGAAAAGAACACACACTTCAGACGAGAGCTGTTAAGTACTTTCAAAATATCACGTACGTTAGAAACATCAATTCAGAGTACTCCAAAACCGCTAAAAACGGCCTTTCCAAGGCGCTGTAGCTCAAAATGCACGCATCAGATACATACAAAACTACTATAGGGGCCTGCACTGAACCTTCCTAAAGACTTCCCACTAATAAAATAATATGGTCACCGCTGAAAGTCCCATAGGTACACGCAGCACGACGAGAACACTGCACGCCAGTTCAGAGCCTTGCGCTTAGCGGCGATGGGGGACTTGATGCGCGTGGCAGTGTCGCCCTTATCGCTCCCGCGCTTCTCGGCCTAAACGTGGGAAAAAGTTCCAGGTAGACGGGCGCCTTAACCAGACGACCAGTGTTGCCTTCTTGCCCTCGGAGTTTCTGATACGGTAGTTTACACTGCACGTGTGGTAACACTGACCAGAATACGTCACCACGTGGGAGGAACTGAGGTTGGTGATCGGGAGAATCACCGTTCCACAGAATATTACACGTCTGCAGGAAGACTGTGCGTTCACTCACTTGCAGTTCCACAACTGCAGAATATGTTGCTTTATGAATGATTACGTCAGGATAACAGTTACGTACCGGAAACTACGAGGAACGACGAAGAAAAACTTTAATATCGCTAAAACGTTGCTTTCGGTACGAAGTCACATTTCTTTACTGTGAGCAAAGCAGTACAAAGAATATTCATTTATTTGCTATAAAAGAAAAACGTATAAAGAAAGCATTTATTAACCGCATATCTATATTTCAATACCCTTCCCTTCGAATTGAATAAAGCAACATTGTGTAAACAAAACCACCTCAAAGAAATGGTTTTCTTTGCCGTACAAAATATTTTGTAAGATTTTTTTTTTTATTAGAGAATAGTTAGTGCATATGTATCTATGAGCAGTGATTTTCAGAATGGCCTGTTTCAAAGGTGCTCACTTTACCGTGAACAGCCTATAGTAAGATTACTTCTACTCAGGTTAGGAACAACTCGAGTTTTCTTATGGGGGAGTTTGGCATAGGGAAAATTTCCGCCGCTAGGTGCGCAGTGGTCCAAAGAGGTCATTTAAGAATAAAAGATTTATCTACGCGAATGATAAAAGAGAATGCTTTTACCTAGTTGTACGATGTTATTTTTAATTTGACTTATATTTATCGCAATTATCCTGTTTTTAACGTTGAAAATAGAGAAGAATCTGAAACACGTGCGACACTAGCGCTTTAACTAGTGACGGACATTTTTGGTAGCCAAACTTTTAACATTGATCTTCCCAACCTGAGTAGAAGTAACGGTACCTACAGCAAAGTCATCAGATAAAAAACCGGTGATTGGCTCCGAGCATAGGGGATGACGGGGAAGGGATCGACCACCGCCTACAAGAGACCATCACAGCATTTCATTAAGACTTCCATCCCCCACGACCCTGACTATACCGAGGCGCATATAACGATTTGAATGATCATCTGTCCCGAGTACACAGCCCACAGCCTCTGACACACTCGCGTGGCAAGGCGGCCGAACCAGCGGAGAGTTCCGTTTTAGATTGGGTTATCAGAATATAGAAAAAAGGAAAACGTTTCATTAAAAAGGAGGACATTTCATTAAAAAGGAGGAGGACATTTAATTAGAAAGGAGGACAGTGCAGGTTTATTAGCACCGCAAATTACTTAAACTGGAGAAGCATTCATTAGAATTTTTTCGCATAAAGCTTAATCTCGATGATGTTAATAATGTTGGAAAATAGGTTCATCAGTTCACTTCATCAGTTAGTGTGAATTATAAATACAAGTACCAATAAAATTAAAATTATTACAATTGTTTTACATATCAAAACATTTTAACAGACACACTACAGTATAAAAAAAGGAAGAAATTTAAAAAACATTTTACACATTTTACATGTGTTTGTTCACAACACTGTTCTAGCAAGTTTTGTTATACAAAATAAATAATATCGAACTAATTTGCAGACAAGTACTATAAAATGAGATTTAAAAAAAAAAACCGGAGGTTATTGATCACTACGGAAAATCCGACCGGACGGAAATAGAACGCTTAAAAAGGAGGACANAAAAAAAAAACCGGAGGTTATTGATCACTACGGAAAATCCGACCGGACGGAAATAGAACGCTTAAAAAGGAGGACATGTCCTCGGTTAGCAGTCTCAACTCCCGGCACAGAGTTATAATCGTATGAATCGCAGCCCGTCCCGGCTTTAGTCTCTCTGAAAAAGATGTCGGACGTGTACCTCGAGNAGAGTTATAATCGTATGAATCGCAGCCCGTCCCGGCTTTAGTCTCTCTGAAAAAGATGTCGGACGTGTACCTCGAGGTACCTCGAGATTGGAGGGTAAGGCAGAGCTGATCTGCCAACGCCTCTGCCACACATCAGTGGAGCAGAGGAACANTGTACCTCGAGATTGGAGGGTAAGGCAGAGCTGATCTGCCAACGCCTCTGCCACACATCAGTGGAGCAGAGGAACAACTGAATCAAAACTGCCACAGAAACCAACAAAACGATCAGAAATACACGAAGTTGTGTACGACAGTATAATAAACATTTGAGTAACACTGTAAAGTATTTCAAATCTATACTTTTAGGTTTTAATTAATATGAATATTTTACTTGTCAAAACATTTGTGTGTTTCTCTTTCAGATTCCTTAAAAATTACTTATTGTGAAAAAAAAAGTTTTTCAAGCAGGAACATTATAATTACTTTTTTTTTTGCGTAGGATAATGGATAATTAGTTTAAATACTTTCTATAGAAGCGACATAATTATTCTAACTGTCCGTCACAAAGATTATATTTGATGGATGGGCTGTCTAAAGCATCTAAAAGAGTAAGGCACCTAAATTGTAATGAGAAGAGAAGTTCATATAAACTGAAGTGTTACTGGTATATAATTCTCTCGTATGCAACTTAGCCGTTTTTTTCTGACCATGTTGATGATTGCTGTAGTAGTTTTAGATTAGTTCTGCAGCGACTTGCCAATGTATTATTGACTGCAGTGGTTTAGAGGAATCCAATCTACTCTTATCTTATCTCACCTCCGTGCCCACGATTGTGAACACGTTGCACATGAATGATATTCATGACCGGTGCTGTACACAGCACGACATCGACGCTCAGTCGTCCTTGTGGCTAATCTGATTTGTGGAAATTCCTACACCTGTTTGACACGAATGGTTAAGGTCGATAACATCGATTGCGCAGCGCTTTGTTCACTGGCAGTGCTCAACACAAGAAACGCATACGAAAAAATTACGTGATTGCGACACTTCAATTCAAAAATCATCGCGTGATCCCGAGTGCATTCGGGGCCGCACTAGTGTAGTGGTTAGCCTGCTCGCCTCCCACCAAGGCGAACCGGGTTCGATTCACGGCTGGGTCTCCCCCTAGATTTTCGCATGTGGGAACCGTGCCGGGCGATGCCGCTGGTCGGCAGCGTTTTCTCGGGGATCTCCTGTTTCCCCCCGCCTTTGCATTCCGGAGCTGCTCCACACTCACCTCATTTCGCCCTCATCGGCTCTCAAGACCTTGCTGTTAAAGAGCCGCCCAAACCTCTTCTCTCACTCAAAGTACACTGTTCTCTATCGTGTGAGAATGTGCACGCACTGTCAATTTACGGTTACTCTCAACTTTTCTGAAGCCCTGCTAAAGTTCTACTTCCAGTATATATCCTCCGGTTCGTGCAACAAAGATTAACCGAATTTTAAAAATTACACCAAAGTGACAACGCAGCATTTTGTGCGCACTCGGTGTAATAATATTTTTAATAAGAACTATTTCTTACTAGGCTTTACCAACGCACCTACTTTCTCCCTGTGTTTATCCGTATTAATTATAAATAAAATATTAAAATGTATGGATAGAATACAAGTAAAAGTTCTATTTGACAGAAAATAAGATTCTTTGATGTTAACACGAGTATAAAACGCTTGTGACAAGCGACATACTTCGGGAACAACCAAGCACGTCATCATGGTGCGATTTTTCGAAGGTTTGTTTCAAAAAGTGCGAAGAAACCGCGAATAAACTATCCAAAGAGGATCAAACTATTTTCGATAGGCGTAGAACGGAGGAACAAGTCCTCAAACGCCTTAAATTAATTTGTTATACTGCCCCATGACGAGGCGATGCCATAGGGGAAATGACGCCCGCCACTGCTTCGTCGAGCGTAAGTGCGGGATTCATCGATTTATTTCGATGTTGTTTTCTGTTTACCCCGTCTTACGATTGTAATTAAATGTACTTAAGATGTCAGTTTTTTTTTATT
>NQII01005271.1:0-265167 GCA_002778355.1 Clitarchus hookeri | reverse complement strand
GAGCACACGCATTTCGCAGCACGCGGAGCTGCCTAACGCCAAACAAACTGCACGATTTGAGGAAGTCGAGAACTGAACTCCCGGGCAGCCAACGTCCTCTGCAGATCGTCAGCTTAACATACACGTCAATGCCCTGCCAACTGTAACATTTCCGGATCCCACACTTTCTCAGTCGCGGTAAAGAAAACGCAACACAAAATTACGACAAAACCAGATGTCAAAAATTTTAGTCTGACAATGCAAATGGTACTATCACTGTCGGGAACTTCTTTCTCTACGTACCAGGCTCTTTCATAGACAAATGTAGGAAAACTACCATGAATGTTTGTGAGAAAAAAATTACCAATCATTTTTGCTCAGTATGTGAATTCAGTGGTATAGTAAATTTGCAATGCGTCCAAGAGGGATACACAAACATTGAACTCAGCCAGACATTTCCACAGATGTATGTTCTTTTCCTTGAAGTCTCCTCGAGCAGGCAGGTGTTAACAAATTGAAAGATGGAAGCAGCTAGCTTTCATTAAATAACACTTTTCTTTCAAACATTTGGTGATCAATCAAAATGTCTGAAATGTTGGCCCTATCGGTTCGGTCCATGATATTTTTTAACAATTACGTGGCACGTATATATCTTTTGACCTTCAAAAGATCTCACCGACTGGTGAAGAACTAGAGTTCACTGAGAAAGGGCCTAGAACCTAGGAACCGAACAGTCCTATTAAATAAAAAAATTAATAATCACTTAACGTTTGGAAATCACTCACTATATTAATAAGAGGCATTTCAGTGATTCCAATTAAGCTTCCTTTTCGCTGGCTGGCAGTCAAGAATTCACTAATTTCAAGACTGCTTCCTCTTCCAAATGTCTGCTTGTGTGAGGAATATTACTTTAATAAGAAACTTTTTTTTTTACTTAAGCTTATTTTTGAAAGGGTCTGATGGCATTTTTGGAAACTCAAGCCTTAGAAAAAAACGATTTAGTACAAATGTATATTAGTAAAAATCGCGTAGGACAGGGATGATTATATAAAATTTCTTTCATAAACTTTTCATCATTTAATTACTTGGCAAGTGCCGTAAAATTTTAAGTATCAAGTGCGATATATAGTGTACAAGCTGGCTTTATGTAGAAACTAAGTTTGGAAGAGTGAGTGAAGTGTGAAGAGATTTGGGTGGCTCTTAACAGCGAGGTTTTGAGAGCCGATGAGTGTGATCGAGGTGTGTATGTAGCGATGCCGGAATGAAATGGCGCATGTGTCTCTGCAACACGGGAAGCATAGGTCACCTTTTAACTGCGGACTTTGTAAGCGTTGTATAAGGTATTCGGCAAAAATACGTTATCAAAACCCAATTTTAATAGCCTCATATATCCTTTAATATTCGGTTTAGGTATATGGTGTCATGTATATTTTCGACTTTATTTTTCACAAGGAATCAATCACATCCCGCAGTTTGAGCATTTAATTACTACACGCCGGTACCCCCTCCTCAGACAGTACCGTGCGTTGGGTGCGCGGTATATGGTTACCGTACCTGCGGCACGTACCTAGTGGTTTAAAGTTTGCCTACGGCACACAACACACCCGTCACAACACAAAATTCCCTATCCTTGTGTGCGACGTTCCCTTTTCTTGCAGTCGTCTCGCAATTCACTCAAATGTGGTGTGATACGTACTGGCCTGGATATCGTTCCCCCCGCATACAGACGCTGTCGTCCATTAGTTTCACATCGCCCATACACTAACAGCGTGTCTGTCAACTCTGACCATGGGTACCGCTCCATGAGCAAACGTGTAGCAATACGAAGCTTACTCGTGCACACATGAAGCACACAAGCGACTACATGCCTTATTAACACCAAATGATACATGCTCATTTGAAGTGTATCATCTGACAAATGTCCCTCCAGTGCTGCCAACGCAGCACATCATATGAGGCGCGTATTGCATATGTCGCAGGCGTAGCCCATTATTTGTTTGGTTTGTATATTTTTTCCTCGTAATAAATTGTGAGGAATCGCCTTCCGGAGTTTGTCGGTGATTTTTAGTAACACGTTTTTATGAGGAAATTGGTGAATTACTACGTGTTTTTAGAAACTGTGGAAAATTAATGCGTTAGACTGATTACTGGCGTGTAGCATATCGATTGCTGAAGTGCTACAACTCGTAAAACACACGTGTATGTAGTGCAGGTATACAGTATTATGTTAGAAATCAGTGAAATGAATTTTCTATAGAAACAAGCATTCAATTTAGACATTTATAAATTTTTGCGTGAATTCGAAGGAAACGGGGTTATTTGACGAAATAAGGCTAGACTCTATTTTTTGTGTTAACTTGAATACGGCTTTTAACAATCGTTTTCAAAGTAAAATGTTTTTTTCCGAATCATATGTTTAACAAAATAAATAAATCTAAACCGCAATTATTACTGCCTAATTTCTTTATGACAGGGCAGGTATTGCAGGGCCTAGTAATTTTAGTTCACACGCACAGTACCGAAACATTTGCTGATGGAGCTTAGAAATGTTCCGTACTTATGCAACAAACTTGTGTTTCATATCCATTTTGAAAGTTCATTTTATTTCAATATAGTAGTTTTTTTCTTTCACATTTTTTTTAGTGAAGTACCTATATCTGAAAATTGTAAATTATACTCAATTCCTGTATTTAAAGGTGGCCAAAAGTATATCTGATAGCAAATGCTATATGTAAGGCCTATATCAAAATATATATATTATTCAAAAGATAACTCTAACACTTCGAAAGCGATAGTTAACACATTTCAAAATATTTCGTGTAGAAGTTTGTCATTTATTGCAATTTCAATTACATGTATTCACCCCCAAACCTTTGATGCTGCATCATCGTGTCCTCGTTAGTGCAAAACAAATATTCCCAGAGTAATTTTTTATCCTTCTTTCCTTGGAAATATGAGCTTTTGCAATCTTGAGAATGTCTGTCTGGGATGTTTGTCCCCCCCCCCCTCTTCCAAGTTACTGATGAAATGTTTTTAACCCCCAAACAGATGTCAGTACAATTTTATAGGAATATGCTGTCACTAAACTATTACGACGCAACAATTGTTATATAAGCCAATATTATATATTTATATAACTTTTTAAAATTTTCGGTACAAATGTTAGAGCGTATCAATCTTCAATACATCGATGCACGTAGTTTAAGTTTATAGCAATATAATGCGCGATAATAATCAAGAAATGATTTTATACTCTTGCTTCAATAATCAATGTGGTAATTATACACTTGAACTGTACGCACTTTTAGCAGTAATGGTTCAATTATATAACTTTATATATATAATTATTTTAAAATCACAGTAATTGCAAAATGTATTGATTTTACATCATTAAGTTGCTTAAATATTTTTATATACTAAGACACAAACAACGGCAATTTTGGGCATTTCTGCGAAAAGCCTGCCTGTGTTGTAATATCTTGCCAATTTAAGTTGAGTAATGCATCTAGGTACAATAAAGGTTAGCATAGCAACATAGTAGTCTGTGTGACATATCGTATTTTACTCCTTGATAATATCTATACGTCTTCGGGAAGATAGTCGCACTCAAGATTCGTCATTATACCATCATACATTAAAATGAATTTTTCACATGATCAACAACTTACTAGATTTCTAATGCGGTTTTACACTACTTACCAGGCGAACAATAAATTTCAATACGCTACATTGCTCTACATGGGTGCAAATAATTTTTTATGACGTTCTTGAAACCTTAGGTGGTAGGTAGGCCTTGACATATCGTTGAAAGCAATATCATTAGAGACGCAACCAGAATATTAGTAACAGTAATAAGACAATTACAAATACACACGTGCCTTACCCCAGGCTCGAACACAGAAAACCTGATACCATTAGATAGCGTGCAATCAACTACATTGCAGAGGTAGGATTATGAGCATTAACTTCAAATTTAATCAGTTTAATATTTTGAACCATAGGGCTTACTAACCTGAAATGTTTACATAGCCGTCATTTTCAAAATAAGTGTCTGAGCCACATAAAACACGTAAGTTTACATGGCCTAATGTAGCGCTACTTGTTTGAAGAATTTGGTGCGTATCGATTGATTTGTTCCTGAGATATGATTAATAACTTTATTTTCTTATTTAGTAGGTACTATCTAAAAAAAAATTACCAAAAGAGATGTTATATGTATGATGCGTCTAATAGATACCGTCAGCTTACAAAGACTGGTTGACTAGGTTATACTCTTTAAAATATATAACAAACTTAACCATGTTATTTACATGGAAGCAATTTTTAAAATCATTTTATAGTCTCACTTAAATCATGTAATTTTTAATGGCCTTGTAGGACTACAGGGGTGCGAAATTTGGTGGAAATTAATGCAGTGATCCCGGAAATGTATCGTAATTGTTCCATTTTCTCAAATATTACTATTTACAAAAAAAACCCGAAAAAAGAGGATCTTTATGCATAATTGATACTTATTACGAATATTATCAGTGTACAAGATTACCTTGACATTTGTTGAATTGTTTAATTGATATACCTCACTTATGTAAATTATTTTTATCAACGCCATTGGCCTGCCACACCGAAAACATGGAATATTACAGTTCCTACTGTAACACTACTTAGTATAACAATTGGTGGTATGTATCTGTTGAATGATTCTAGAGATAAGTGATAAAACCTAAATTATTTTTCAGGTGACGATCTTCCTAAAATGAGGACGAAAATGTTATGTATTACCACATTTGATTACTGTCTTATGTACTAAGGATATACAAAGTAAAGTTACAATCGGATGCATAGTTTCGTAGATAGAGTAAACTAATCTGAATGTTTCTATATCCACAAGTCTGAAATAAATGTCTGCCCCGATTAAAGCACACAAATTAAAATTGCGTAACACAGTACAACTTCTTCGCCAAATTTGGTATTTATAGGTTGATTATTTCATGAGATATTGCATCAAACCTTTATCCTTTCATTTAAGGCTATCTTACAAAATGCCAGATAAATAAATGTTCTTATAGACGAATGAGATTGTTGTAATAGATACTGCCAGCATACGAAAGTAAGATGAAATATGCTTCGTAGTTTCGAAAATGTAGTATACTGAGCTAAAATATTAATACGTCATTTTGAAAATAAGTGCCTGACCCATTCAAAAAACAATAGTTTTAATAGACTGCGATTTTTCTACCTGCCCGAAAATTTGGCAGATATATGTTCGACCAGAGATAACCCCCTAATTTCATTTTTTTCACGCGATGCTACCTTATAAAACCGGTAGCAGAAAAGATTTCGTGTAGACACACTTGATATTTGTGATATATACTGCCAGAATTTGTAAATAATTGCATAGTATCGACGTTTTAGTAAAATAAACTAGGAAAATTATATGGCCACCATTTTAAACACATATGTCTAAACCCCTTACAAATTTACCAGTTTACTTGTTCTGCAGCATTACTACTTTTATGCTAAACTTGATAGGAATCTATCAATTGTTTCCCGACACATAACACTCGCGTAAACATTACGGAAAAGAGCACGACACAATGGCAATCTCAAGGTAGGAGACGTTTCGCTATATTTAAGTGTTTGTTTGGCCCGTCATATTGTATAACATGTTTTTAAAGCAAATTCACTTAAATCCAAAACAAATGTATGTTCCTTTAAAAACCTAATTTAATCCAATAATGTTGAAAGTATAATAAAGATTTAAATTACAAATTTAAGTTCCGAGTACAATTTTTTCCCATAGTCATCGCCGAGATCGCCAACAAACTGCAACCCGCAAAAACTCATCAACTGAAGAGTATTTTGCAAATGAGAGCATTTACTGGTTACAAACTGTGTAGGTTCGTCACATCGTGTGTCCAAATTTACGCCACTTAAATGAAATGGATAATACGATAATTCTATGGCAGGGCATGTTACAATATGCGATTAATATGGATAAATCACTTATTTTGAACAAACGTACGTATACAAATTGTATGTTAACTTGGTATCCATACCGTACCGTTTAACCAATTTTGGCCAAACTTTGTACGCTGAAAGTATCAACTACAGGTATTAATATACCAACTCATCACTTCTTTCGTCAACTATTTAGATAGATAACGCAACATGAAAACATTTAGTTGTTATATCATATCTCGGGATAAATCAACCTATTCCTACCAAGTCCAGCAAATAAGAAGTACTATGGTACACAATATAAACTAATATATTTTGAGTTAGTTAAACACTTGTTTTTTAAATTATGGCTAGGTAAACGTTATGGACAACTGTGCTAAATCTACGAAACCTTGTAACCTATTACAACTAAACTGAGTATGCTGGTAGTTGCCTATATTACAACCATAAAATATGTTTGCACAGATATTCGTTGGCCCACCAATTATTAAGATAGCGCTAATTTTGTGTCATGTTTCGATATATAATCAACCTATTACAACCAAATTTCTCAAAAAAAAGCATTACTACACTGTGTCGTGTAAAATGGTGTGTTGTAAGTAAATCTTGCATATATTTACAAAATTATGACAATATAAATATATCATATTTTAACAAACGTGTTTCTTTTATTTAAGTATTTGATAGTGTGTGTCCTACTTAATCAAGATTATACGCGTACATGTAAAAAGGAAAGTAGGAAAATTAGTTGTAATAGTTATTTATTTTCTTAGACGTGTTCTGCAAAATTGTATTTCTTTTTGCACACTGTCGAGATAGAAAAATCCGCAATGAAAAAAATTATTATCTGGTAGGTGAGTTGTGCCTTAAACAGTTAATTTAATAATTTTCTTATTTTTATATTTTAAAATTTAACGGGCCTCTTCTTCATACGACATTACGTAATACGCACGTATCATCGCTAGGGGAAGTTGAAAGATAGCACTAAGGACTTCTATTTGCCACAATGTAATTCTCTAGCTAGCTGAATGACAGTGAGAGCTAGGGGAACATTTATCTCAGGGGACCTCCTGCTACGTAGCAGCTCCAAGGACCCGCCAGGACTCGCCTCCAAGGCATCCGACAACTTTTGCTTAGGCGACAGAGACGAATAGAGTCGGTGACACCGGCCCTTGAGGGGCGGTATTTTTCTCACCTCTGTCGGAGACGACTGGCGGGAAAAAAAAAATTCCCTAGCAAAAGAACTGTCTACTACAGACGTGCTGGCTGGGTTGTATCATCAACTCCTCTGTTTGCTCTTCAGAGAGAAATAAGAAAAGCTACTCCTTAGAAAAACACTTGAACTGAAAGGATATCTACTGCTGTGACCTGCCAAATTCTTTGTTTAGGTGTCATAGCGTCGGCCAAAAATTTTACCAAAATATTTTTTCTTCTCAATAATGAAAAAGCGATAAATTATAAAGATGCACATAAATCACTTTCTTTTTAACTCGGATTAAAGGAAAACAGGAGGCAGCCTGTGTTTGTACCAACATTGTTTCTGTAAATTTGCCTTTGAGTAAGCACTTATTCATTTTACGTCTTTATTAAAGACAGTCACATTATTTCCACGNTATTCATTTTACGTCTTTATTAAAGACAGTCACATTATTTCCACGGAACCACTTCTGCTATGCTGATGAATCTAGCTGTCTCCCCATGGGTTTGGTCGTAATCCTGAAAACTTCTCATTTAAGCGATTTTGGCCAGTATCTTCTTCGCTTATCTTGGTTCCCCCAATCATTAAAAATGTGGTTTTTTCCAATATATTCTTCTGTGGTTAATACGTCTGGCGGTAACTTTATTCTACGGGTCACCTTATTCATAACTCAATGTATCTTAAACTATTTCCAGTTGTTTCTCTATGTTTCCTTTCGGGAGCGTCTCATTCATTATTCTTTTTGACCATATGTCGGCTCATGTTTTGACTACATAAGTATAGTGTGTTTTACTTTCTATTTGCAGGAAATAGTTTAACAAATCGCGTCGCTTAAAGAGCGCTTCTCCATTGTACGATGTAAAATACATAGTCGTGCGGGCAGGCGTTCGTATTAGAAACAATGAGCAGGGGAATGTAACTTATTTTGGGTGATTGCCATTATTCAGCTAATTTATTTCTAGTCACGAGAATATACGTAACAATTAATGCCAGTCATAAACTCACTTAAATTATAAACTTTGTTTGTACTTCGAATTAAAATAGTGTGACTGTATTCTATTTTTACTAACGTTTTGATATAATTATTATTTCATGCAGGTGTAAACAATTAATTCTCTCAAATAAGTTCAGTTAATAAAAGGCAAATAACAAACATGAGTACAATGAAGCTTCTTGAGGNATAATTATTATTTCATGCAGGTGTAAACAATTAATTCTCTCAAATAAGTTCAGTTAATAAAAGGCAAATAACAAACACGAGTACAATGAAGCTTCTTGAGANTTTGATATAATTATTATTTCATGCAGGTGTAAACAATTAATTCTCTCAAATAAGTTCAGTTAATAAAAGGCAAATAACAAACATGAGTACAATGAAGCTTCTTGAGGAAGTCCTGAGAACTCAGCATACGCCAGTACGGAATCACGTAATAACGTATGTTAAGAGGACAGTGTGACGCTGTCAATAATTAGAAGTTGGCTTCAGCTCGTCGCGATAGAGCTAACTATTCGTTCTTGAAACGTTTTCATTTACCGAGATAAACATTTTAAACTAATTATTTTATCTGTATCGAACCAAGTATTAAGTCACAAGTAATTAGAAAATACCACGAGGAGAACTTAATTTTCTTGTTAGAGAGAATGGGTTGGGTATTTGGAATTATATACCTTTTCGTAATGGAAACAATTTATACATTAATAATAGAAATCAAAGTTACAAGCTCTGTTTCTTTTTTCAACATATTTGTAGTACATTTTCTTTTTGGAATACTAGTAAACGGGGGGCCGCGGTGGCTGAGCGGTTAGCTTTTTCGCCTCCCACCAATGCGCACCGGGTACAATCCCTGGCCGGGTGACGGGATTTTCGCATGTGGGAATCGTGCCGGACGATGCCGCTGGTAGGCGGGTTCTCGGGATCTCCCGTTTCTCCCGCGCCTTCGTTCCGGCGCCGCTCCATACTCACCTCAATCACCCTCATCGGCTCTCAAGACCTCGCTGTTACGAGCCACCCAAATCTCTTCACCCTCACTAGTACACTGAAGTTGTCTTCAAGGTTAGGTGGCATCATGGGCTTCCGTAATTTTAAAGGTAAATTTGAACCTACAAGAATAAGAAAAATACCTAAAATCACAAATTGATACTGAAAAAAAAAAAACATCTCCTGTTTCAAATAAATTTTTTTCCAACTGGAAAATTTTCTTTCTTTTCTCCCTCGTCTAGGCACTCTTCATTACTAATCCAGTTCATAAAATAATTTATGCACTGAAGCAAACTACAAACATTGCTGGACACAATTTCTTTCAAATTTCATCGTAGCTAAGAAGGCTTAACGTCTTACTGACAGCGAGATCATTAGAGACGGAGCAAGCTGCTCAGGGAAGCAGGAACTGGGAATGAATTCGCCACAGCGTGACCTGTAATAAGGAACCGTCCCAGCGCTCGCTCCGAGTGTTTTCGGAAAACCATGGAAAATCGAAATCTGTCCGGCTAGAGCACGAATTAAACCTGTGTCCTCGTGAATGCGAGTCCAGTGGTTCATCATAAACAATTCAGGCAAATACGGTCGTGTTACATCAGGCACCTGCCAGCTTTCAGTAGTTTCCATTTAATATTAGCTATAATACTCTTGCCTTTAATAAGTATTCTGCTATAGCTTCTTGCTCTTCTATTCACGGTTACATCACACTTTTCTGAATCCCTGCTTATGTTCTACTTCCAAAATATTCTTCCTCCTCGTGCAAACAATGCTTAACCGATTTTAGAAAATTACACCAAGGGGACAACTCACCGCATTCGTGCGCTTTCAGTATGTTTATATTTACATAAGAACTATATTCCATTAGTCATCGGCAAAATACCTGCTTTTTTTCACTGTTTTGTTCATATTAATTATAAATGAAGTATTATAATTAGTAGATTAAATATAATTATAATTTCAATTTAAACAAAAATGAGGTGCTTTTATGTTAACATGAAAGTAAAATGCTTGTGACATTAACATATATAGGAAACAACCAAACACGTCATATAAGTGGAGATTTTTTCGAATTTTTAAATATAAAATAATGAAGAAAACGCGAATAAACTATACCTGTATTTTTCTTCGCGTTAACGAATAATTCTAAGACAAAAATGTTGAATTGTTTTCCATTTTAAAACAATTTTTGTGAATAATATTTACAAAAAAGTAGTTCAGTAGTAAATTACCTTGTGATAAAATAAAATAATCGCTTTATGGTTACCGAACATTCTTTGAAGTGGGGTTGTGTTAAATGTATTCTAGGTTTACAAAGAAGTAATTTTTAATCATACAGGCTTGACAACGTTGTTCACTATACACTAATAAACATAGCCAATTATGATATTTGTCAAGTGTCTGACTGTACTGTATTTCAAAGTTTACTATTAATAATAATGTACTGATATTAATGCAAGTAATTTCTTGTAATGGATATTACTACTTACAATATACTAATACCAATTTATCAATTCTTACATAAATATAAATTAACAAATCATAGAGTAGCGGATTATAGTACACGAGAGTCAAAATAAAATAAGTGGTTGGCCTTTTCTCCGTTCACGGGAAATGGAGAAATGGTTCGATAACTGCAGTCACTTAGCAATACGCCCTACTTCTGAAAAAAATATATCTGCATATCGGCAGTACACCTCACTTATTTCAGACAGTTACAACTTGTAACAGGCATATTAATATGCGTGAAAATACTTTTGCGTGAAAACAGACTGCAAAATCAAGTTAAAATAGTTTGTGTATGGCCACGAGCATTATCTTTGCCTTTGAGTTGTTTTTGCGAGAACATTTTGAAGATAACATTGCTGTATCATTTATTTAGAAACTTTAATTCGTTTTTGGCATTATTTAAAACTATAAACATTTTATAAATATATAATATATACAAACGTTAATTTAAAAACAATTAACTTACAATACTAATAAGATGTCTTTAAAAACTAGGGGGATATTCATATTATCATAGGTCAGATTCGTATCCGCATAACTAAGCTAGCATGTTACAAGTAGACCTCATTTTATTGATATTCTGATAACGCCCCTCTGGCGTGTTATTTATATCTCTTACTTGTTTTATATTTCCTGCTAGGTCTGACGAAGTAATGTTAATACTGTGCTAAGCAGTCTCTGTGGAGTATTGTTGAGGTCTTACGAGGCATAAGGGGAAATGGGAAGGGGACGGAGGTAACTCGTAGCGTGCAAAATTATGAACCAAGCGAAAAAATTATACGTGTACAATTTTCAGTACAGTATTAAAAAATCTTTCATAGAGAACAATTGAAATAGTAATATAATACACGATGTTTATTCATTTTTAATTTTTCATAATTTATGCAGCATTTATGACATATACTTACAAGTAAGCGCTATTTATAAAAACGTTAAGTGAGAAATAAGAATATTAAGGTTAATGGTTTTAAGATAATGAGAACGTTACCATCAAAATGTGAGAATGTATTTCGCTTTATAACTATCAAGTTTTTTTAGAAAATGAAATCCGAAAATTTTTCCCTGCATAGTTAGCAGCTCTATTTGCCGATGTTTACGAAATGTGCACCACCAACAGTGAGAAGGGGCAATAATATAAAGTCGTTAAAACTCATATATACTTACGATAATGAAAATATTATTTACACTGCACTTAGCGGACATTGTAGCTGCTTAATTTAATAATAAAATTTGTGTGAATATTTATAACCAGGACAATCATTTATTTCCGAAGAAAGAAACATTTTAACATGACGAAACAGTTGCTCTTCGCTTCGGTCATTGTGACTTTTTTTTTAATATTAAAAGGATATGAGTATCATGCACTCGTGTGGGAAATTTCGGGCATGTTATGGGCAGTAGCCCGTTGAGAACTATTTCTTAATTTGTTATTTAATTACAAATAATTTAATTTTTCCTTAATACGGGTAACAAGTATATATTTCATGTAACTAAATATGTGGAAAATTTCGAAGAACCACTTCTCAATTAAATTTTTAGTACGTCTCTACCTCATATTTTCCAGACATTGCTTTGAATACCACCCCAAGAGAGTGGTTTCCTGTTTATTCGCGTTATTCGACTTACTTGTCAGTGTNCCAGACATTGCTTTGAATACCACCCCAAGAGAGTGGTTTCCTGTTTATTCGCGTTATTCGACTTACTTGTCAGTGTGACAGCTTCTTCACTGACTTTCAGTCACTAGTTTTTCACTGAGTGCTATCCCTAACTCTGGTTGCAGGACTTAATACGCGGTCAAAAAGTATCAAATTTATACTACTGTGTTACTAAGNCTCACCTCAATCACCCTCATCGGCTCTCAAGACCTCGCTGTTACGAGCCACCCAAATCTCTTCACCCTCACTAGTAAACTGAAGTTGTCTTCAAGGTTAGGTGGCATCATGGGCTTCCGTAATTTTAAAGGTAAATTTGAACCTACAAGAATAAGAAAAATACCTAAAATCACAAATTGATACTGAAAAAAAAAAAAACATCTCCTGTTTCAAATAAATTTTTTTCCAACTGGAAAATTTTCTTTCTTTTCTCCCTCGTCTAGGCACTCTTCATTACTAATCCAGTTCATAAAATAATTTATGCACTGAAGCAAACTACAAACATTGCTGGACACAATTTTTTTAAAATTTCATTATAGCTAAGAAGGCTTAACGTCTTACTGACGGCGAGATCATTAGAGACGGAGCAAGTGGCTCAGGGAAGCAGGAACTGGGAATGAATTCGCCACAGCCTGTAATAAGGAACCGTCCCAGCGCTCGCTCGGAGTGTTTTCGGAAAACCATGGAAAATCGAAATCTGTCCGGCTAGAGCACGAATTAAACCTGTGTCCTCCTGAATGCGAGTCCAGTGGTTCTTCATAAACAATTCAGGCAAATACAGCTGTGTTGCATCAGGCACCTGCAAACTTTCAGTAGTTTCCATTTGATATTAGCTCTAATACTCTTGCCTTTAATAAGTATTCTGCTATAGCTTCTTGCTCTTCTATTCACGGTTACATCACACTTTTCTGAATCCCTGCGCATGTTCTACTTCCAGAATATTCTTCCGCCTCGTGCAAACAATGCCGAACCGATTTTAGAAAATTACACCAAGGGGACAACGCGCCGCATTCGTGCGCTTTCAGTATGTTTATATTTACTTAAGAACTATATTCCATTAGTCATCGGCAAAATACCTGCTTTTTTTTCACTGTTTTGTTCATATTAATTATAAATGAAGTATTATAATTAGTAGATTAAATATAATTATAATTTCAATTTAAACAAAAATGAGGTGCTTTTATGTTAACATGAAAGTAAAATACTTGTGACATTAACATATAGAGGAAACAACCAAACACGTCATATAAGTGGAGATTTTTTCGAAGTTTTTAATATAAAATAATGAAGAAAACGCGAATAAACTATACCTGTATTTTTCTTCGCGTTAACGAATAATTCTAAGACAAAAATGTTGAATTGTTTTCCATTTTAAAACAATTTTTTGTGAATAATATTTACAAAAAAGTAGTTCAGTAGTAAATTACCTTGTGATAAAATAAAATAATCGCTTTATGGTTACCGAACATTCTTTGAAGTGGGGTTGTGTTAAATGTATTCTAGGTTTACAAAGAAGTAATTTTTAATCATACAGGCTTGACAACGTTGTTCACTATACACTAATAAACATAGCCAATTATGATATTTGTCAAGTGTCTGACTGTACTGTATTTCAAAGTTTACTATTAATAATAATGTACTGATATTAATGCAAGTAATTTCTTGTAATGGATATTACTACTTACAATATACTAATACCAATTTATCAATTCTTACATTAATATAAATTAACAAATCATAGAGTAGCGGATAATAGTACACGAGAGTCAAAATAAAATAAGTGGTTGGCCTTTTCTCCGTTCACGGGAAATGGAGAAATGGTTCGATAACTGCAGTCACTTAGCAATACGCCCTACTTCTGAAAAAAAAATATCTGCATATCGGCAGTACACCTTACTTATTTCAGACAGTTACAACTTGTAACAGGCATATTAATATGCGTGAAAATACTTTTGCGTGAAAACAGACTGCAAAATCAAGTTAAAATAGTTTGCGTATGGCCACGAGCATTATATGTGAATTGAAGTTGTTTTTGCGAGAGCATTTTGAAGATAACATTGCTGTATCATTTATTCAGAAACTTTAATTCGTTTTTGACATTATTTAAAACTATAAACATTTTATAAATATATAATATATACAAACGTTAATTTGAAAACAAATAACTTACAATACTAATAAGATGTGTTTAAAAACTAGGAGGATATATATATTATCATAGGTCAGATTCGTATCCGCATAACTAAGCTAGCATGTTACAAGTAGGTGTCATTTTATTGATATTCTGATAACGCCCCTTTGGCATGTTATTTACATATCTTCGTTGTTTTATATTTCCTGCTAGGTCTGACGAAGTAATGTTAATACTGTGCTAAGCAGTCTCTGTGGAGTATTTTTGAGGTCTTACAAGGCATAAAGGGAAATGGTAAGGGAACGGAGGTAACTGGTAGCGTGCTAAATTACGAACCAAGCGAAAAAATTACAGGTGTACTATTTTTAGTACAGTATTAAAAAATATTTCATAAAGAACATTTGAAATAGCACTATAATACACGGTGTTTATTCATTTTTAATTTTTTATAATTTTTGCAGCATTTATGACATATACTTACAAGTAAGCGCTATTTATAAAAACGTTAAGTGAGAAATAACATACGAGAATATTAAGGGAAATGGTTTTAAGATAATGAGAAAGTTACGATCAAAATGTGAGAAAGTATTTTGCTTTATAAATATCAAGTTTTTTTAGAAAATGAAATCCGAAAATTTTTTCCTCCATAGTTAGCAGCTCTACTTGCCGATGTTTTACGAAATGTGCACCACCAACAGTGAGAAGGGGCAATAATATAAAGTCGTTAAAACTCATATATACTTACGATAGTTAAAATATTATTTATACTGCACTTAGCGGACATTGTAGCTGCTTAATTTAATAATAAAATTTGTGTCAATATTTATAACCAGGACAAGCATTTATTTCCGAAGAAAGAAATATTTTAACATGGCAAAAAAGTTGCTCTTCGCTTGGGTCATTGTGACTTTTTTTTTTATATTAAAAGGATATGAGTGTCATGCACTCGCGTGGGAAATTTCGGGCATGTTATGGGCAGTAGCCCGTTGAGAACTACTTCAAAATTTGTTATTTAATTACAAATAATTTAATTTTTTCTTAATACGGGTAACAAGTATATATATTTCATGTAACTAAATATGTGAAATATTTCGAAGACCCTCTTCTCAATCAAATTTTTAGTACGTCTCTACCTCATATTTTCCAGACATTGCTTTGAATACCACCCCAAGAGAGTGGTTTCCTGTTTATTCGCGTTATTCGACTTACTTGTCAGTGTAACAGCTTCTTCACTGACTTTCAGTCACTAGTTTTTCACTGACTGCTATCCCTAACTCTGGTTGCAGGACTTAATACGCGGTCAAAAAGTATCAAATTTATACTACTGTGTTACTAAGAATTCCAATTTGATAACCTTTATTTACATTTCATCTAACAAAATTTGCTGTTAATATCAGAAGCTGAGGAGCCAAAGTGATGGAAAAGCGATGGACGAAATAGGGATATAAATGCGTTTTACTAGTGCGATGAATTGTAGATCGTAGTAGTTTTAAACGGATCTTCAATTCACAACTGGATTTTTAAACATAATGAGTTTCTTAATAAAAAAAAATACCTTTTCCGCGAGTTAAAAGTAAACAAATAAATATTAAAAATAAACATTTCTATAGTTTTGTACAATTTCTCTTTTAAAATGAACTAGTTTATTGTATTTGCAATTAAATTTATTTTGATCTACATGGAACAAGATTTAAAAACACTAATTTTCAATACCCCTCTTTGCTTAAATTACTGAAATTATGTATATTAAATATGTAAGAATAGTTAAACTTAGCAGAAGTTTATAAATCATACATAATGGTATGCTTGTTTATGAACGCAACATTATTATTATAGAACTATATAATTCATGTCCAATTTCAGTGTTGTTTCACTTTAACATATTCTGTCAAAGCAGAATGAATATAATAATAATCAATATATGTTTACGAAAGTCATTTGAAATTGCTGATTGAATATTGATATTGAACATCAGTTCGACTTGGATGTTATGTGCTTAATAATGATATTGACTTAAGAATACATTAAAAATCTATAAAATGCAAATTATTAAGAATCTATTTTTTATTCATGATAAATGTATTTACGAAATGTAAAGTCAGTGCGG
The DNA here is from genome assembly GCA_002778355.1 of Clitarchus hookeri. Classification (NCBI taxonomy): domain Eukaryota; kingdom Metazoa; phylum Arthropoda; class Insecta; order Phasmatodea; family Phasmatidae; genus Clitarchus; species Clitarchus hookeri. The sequence goes on along the minus strand of NQII01005271.1, from coordinate 248,658 downwards.
TATAAATACACATATTATGGTATGTTCTCGGTGTCACTCGCTTTACAGGTTCCCATGTCACCTGTATGAATCACAAATGGTTACGCTACAGGATATCTGACTGGAGAGGTATAGATTTCTGAGCGAAATACATAGTATGCTCCGCAACGATTAAAGTAATGAAGTGAAATTTCAAAATAGAGACCATGGTCTTAAGAGTATGGCATCATATCCATGCGCTCCCTTTGGCTTTCAGATTGCGGACGAACGGAGAAAACGTTATAGAGCTTTCGGAGAACTATCACTCCAGGCGGTGTCATGCACACTACTCTTTACAGTTCGTGGTTAAATAGCCATTTAGCGCGTTCGTAGATATATGGCAAGCGTGAAACAGAGCTGAATCCTATCGTATCCGCATGTGTAATCTTAGAAAATCGAAGTGTGTGAACGTTTCTGGCGAGACATTATGTGGACTGCGCGATCATAACAATTTACAGGGAGCTCTCATTGTGACTAATGTATGTGTGTGTTTATGTGTTTATATATATATGTATATATTAATTTATTTGTTAATACAAAGGCTACTGAGAAAGTATGATATGGTCAGTGGGAAAGTAATTAATTACTTATTGAATAATTAAGCATAGTTGGGTTGTCAGTGCCAAAGTAAGGGATATATTTATAGTGCCGTTTAGAGTTACGGTCATTGGTTCCTTGGTTTTCGTGTCATAGTTACTCACCATTTTCATATAAACTGTTGTAAATACATTAACGATATTTAAACACATCAGTCGACTAAATATAATACACTTATTCATAATAACCTTAGTACTTCTAAGTTTACTAAACTCAAACGAGAAGCTCTAAATGTGGGTGTAATTATGAACCCACGTAGAGCTAAAACTTTTCGCTAGGTTATGACTTAAAAAAGGGGGTGTAGGAAAGCCTGCAAGCTGTAAATAGCCTTGGTAAATAGTGGATTATCACAAGGATAATTATAATATAAATGGCATTACCAGCGGAACTAACAGAAGGACGAAGTCTTCCCATATGTACATGCTGCTTACAGTAAAGTGAGTACTTTCTGAAGCCCCTCATTAAAAATAATAGTCTATAAATATATTACATTTTAGCCTCAGAAACTAATTTTGGAGTCTGGTGAATTACATACATTCTGTTTATTACTTACTTGGCAATCCTTATTTTAAATGTGGCGGAAGGATAAAAAATTGCTGATAAGGAAACAGTAACTAGGTTCTCAAAAAAGCTAACTTTACCACGAACAGCCAATACTATGATTTAAACGGTTAAAATGCAAGTCGTGAAGATGAAATTGACATTCTAAATTAAAACTTATGTAATAAAATGTCTGTTGTATTTTGAATATCGTCTGAAAAACTACTAATTTTTAAACGAAGGTCGTTTAAGAGTTTAAATAAATATGAATTATGTGAAAGTGCAAATTAATATAACAGCAAACAGGAAATGGTTATTTCGTGTGTAATCGTAAAATTCATAACTGCTAATAAATACACTGCTGCTTTACATGAAAAACAAAAATTATAAATCTCGAAAAGTTTGTTTTGACGTAACATACATTCAACTGGGCATCAAAAACGATTAGCGAAACAGGAACTGTGTCTACTAAAAAAGGAATGGGAAAATTTTTTCCAGCGTGAGATTTGCGGTCGTGCTACTGGAATTGGAGAGGGATGTGTGGCCACTGCAGGAGTGATAGCAGGGAAAAGCGGGAAGCAGGGGCACCACATCCAATCAAGCAGTGACAGTAATGAAACCGCAAATTTGCGAGGCTGGTGCTTCATTGGCAGAAGAGGGTAGGGAAGGAGATCGCCACAAAACCTACACCAGAGGATGGGCAGTCACCCGTAGCGAAAGTATCGGCTTTGGTTTTGGGTTATCGTACCATGAAACGTCAAGTCGAAAAAACTCCTTCCTTGCCCCCTTGCAACTGCTTTGAGGAGGGCCAGTGCCGAGCAATGGAGTTTTACAATCTGTATTGGACTTTGTAGTTACGATTAGGATGTTAGTATCAGATATGTATATAATGTGTGGAAATAAGAGCCTTTTTCTCATTGGATAGGGGACTTTCTGAGGGAGATGTTGTGAGACATTCTGCATCTGACTGAACTGTCATTGGAGGAGTATCCTGAAAAGACGAGACATATTGATGTCATCTTCTTCATGAGTGCAATTTCTCAGATACATTTTCCAAATATTGAGTTGTTTTCAGTACTCTGAAACTTACGGGGTACGCTGACACAGGCATTAAATTTGAAATCAGCGATACGGGAACCTTGTCTTGATGTTCAGTGTCATTACTTAAACTTAATCACAAAAAGAGTGTCAGATTATGCAATGGGGAGGGAGGGGTAATATTCAAGGGAATCCAAAATAAGCTGGAGAATTAAATGTATAAGTAAGAAGTTAAGTGTAGGGTTAGCATATTCCACTAAAAATATGAGGAATCTAGGAATCCTGAGGGTCTGACAGGCCAGCTACGACAAACAACCGACAGAATAATTTTAGACCTAATTAATAGACACTGAAGGGCCAAAAAAAATTGGTACACCTACCTAATATCGTGTAGGGCCCCCGCGAGCACACAGAAGTGCCGCAAGACGACGTGGCATGGGCTCGACTAATATCTGAAGGTATGCAGGAGGCAATTCACACCATGAATCCTGCAGGACAGTCCACAAAAACATAGGAGTGCGAGGCGGTGGAGTTCTCTTCTGAACAGCATGATGCAAGGCATCCCAGATATACTCAATTATGTTAATGTCTAGTGATTTAGGTAACTATTGGAAGTGTCTAAAGTCAGAAGAGTGTTCCTGGAGACATTCGGAAGCAACTCTCGACGTGTGGGTTGTCGCATTGTCCTGCTGGAATTGTCTACGTACGTCGGAATGCACAATGGACATGAATGGATGCAGGTTATCGGACAGGATGCTTACGTATCTGTCACCTGTCAGAGTCGTATCAGGACGTATCAGGAGTCCCATTTCACTTCAACTGCACACGTCCCATACCATGACAGAGCCTGCACCAACTTGAACAGTCCCCTGTTGACATGTAGAGTCCATGGATTCATGAGGATGTCTCCATATCCCTACACGTCCAACCGCCCAATACAATTGGAAACGAGACTCGTCAGACCAGGCAACGTGTTTCCAGTCATCAACAGACCAATGGCGGTGTTGACGGGACCAGGCGAGGGTTAAAGCTTTGTGACGTGCAGTCAACAACCGTACACGAGTGGACCTTCGTCTCCGAAAGCTCATATCAATGATGGTCCGTTGAATAGTTCACACACTGGCACTTGTTGATGCCCTTGCATTGAAATCTGCGCCAATTTGAGAAAGTGTTGCACGTCTTTCACGTTTTATGATTTTGGTCAGGTGTCGTTTGTCCCTTTCGTTCTCGATCTTTTTCCGGCCGCAGTGATGTCGAAGATTTGATATTTTACCAGATTCCCGATATTCACGGTACACTCGTTAAATGATCGTACGCGAACATCCAAATTTTATCGCTACCACGGAGATGCTGTGTCCCACCTCTCGTGCGGCGACTATAACACCACGTTAAAACTCACTAAAATCTTGATAACCGATCATTGTAGCAGCAGTAACCGATCCAGGAAGTTTTCAGACGCTTGTTGTCTTATATAGGCGCTGCCGACCGCATCGCGTAACTCTGATTGGTCCCATACCTTTGTTATTTGCATACACACACCTATGCCAGTTTTTTTGTCTCTCCAGTGTAATTAGCTGAAAGAGTTGAGAATTACATGTAAAGGATGTATATACCTCATCTAGGATAATGGGACATTTCGTTGAACGACAGTACGGCCTAGTTTTTTGGGCAGCATAAACGTATAAAAGATTGAATTCCACCACCATAATTTAACTTCAAAGATCGTAAATTCGGTGAATTCATAGCTTCACCGGAAAAAACTATTTGTTATAGGTATCCGAAATATGGTTTATCTTGATAGTAAGGTGAACCCTCCTGTCACAGATACGAGGTTTTGAAGGACAAGATTACCCGCCCATATAAAAGTTCGAAATACTGATGATCTCATCTCCATGGAATGGAACAATACGACACAATTTCGGCAAAATACTCTTTTGTTACAAATTTAGAAGTGACATTATTCTGCTTTCATCAGTGATGTAGGGATCAGAATATCCCAAAGGCTGACGACATGTTGTTTTGTTGAAAACAACAATTTTGTCTGTATTGTCAACAAGTTACTGTCGTAAATGTACATATGTACTGAGAAGAACCCTGTCTAGTGTCCTGAAGACAATCAGTAACATAAACGTTATACATCATAATTACTTAATAGCAAAAGTTAACATTGTCTACAACAACCAAAACATTTAAGAATCTAGTAGCCATTGAGTATGATATGTAGGAGCAATCTTAAGCGGATGTTACTTTGTTCAAACAGCCTTTTCTCTGGCCATGGCAGTTGATTAAGTATGATTGACGGGAGACAGATTATTCACTGCATTTTGTTATGTCTGCAGTGAACCCTACGTGTTTCATGTAACATTAATATGTTTTGACATCAGGAACGTGGTTTCGAGAAGCGCGTCCATTATGAGTACAGCTGAGAAAGAAGTACTTAAATGTCCCGTTTCATCGGTATTTTAAAAAAATGTAAGGTCTTGTAACACATCTTTTAAAGCGATGTGTATTTGCATGCTGTTCATTTGTGTTCCCAGTGGTCGAATTAGCTACACATTCCGTATAAATGTGACGCAGCATTCCTCAGTTTATTAATGGGGTTATTTTTTTAACACCTGTGCATGCCAGTGGAAAGTAAAAACATTGTGCACATTTTCGTGGGATGAAACCAGAATGCTGCTATCAGCCCATGATGAGTGTAAATGAGGGAAGGCTGTTGTGAGACTTTATTGTTTTATACAGTTTAATAGGTACTTTATTGTGTCATGCTTTAACCATTTAATTGTAGAAAGTATTTTAATTATTATTTTCTTTAATGGAACAGAACTAAATGTTTTACCTTCTTGCTCTGGTAGCTAAAGCTACTATTTTATTTCTGCATACTAATAAAGTAATAAGTTGACGCTAAATCGTCACTGTGGAAGACAGTGTGGCTTATAGTGTCGTGGTTTATGTCCCCAGGCACAGACTATAATGAGCTTGGAGGTTGAGGGTATTGTAATAATGAAGCCTTTTACTGTTTCATTTGTTAAGGACGAATATATTGTCTGGAGTTCACACAAGAACTACATACATCAGCCCTTCCGAGGTGTGGTACCTAATTTGACTACTCGTATTCACTGGGCGACTTCGTGGTTGAGTGGGGCTTCTCTGGGCGACGATTTTTATACTTAACTCAGCGGTGAGTGCTGTCAGCTGTGGTGGGTGATCTCCGGCGATGGGCGGCCTTTGGCAAAAGCCTGCGGGTGCTGCTGTCTCACTGGACTGCTGTTCTACTGACGTACTGACGTGGCCAGGGGTCCGAACCCCTGACCTAACTCTCTGCTCGGCAGTCTTCGACTCACTGCTCTCCCGGACTGACCTCTCTGCGCGTTACTCATCGACTTTCTCCTACTCTGGGCGGTAGTAATCAACTGATCGCCCACTACTCTCGAAACGGGGTTTTTATGCTTTCTAGCCTTCAGTCTTAATTGTCGGCACGTGGCGCCTTGTGGGGGGGAGGTGGTGAGGGGGTTGGAGTGGTAGAACGCAGAACAATGCCTTTCCAAACACGTGTCCTGGTTTCTGAAGGTTTGGCCGGCCGGTGGGGGGGGGGGGGGGGTAGTACCTCGCCCCTAGTTTACTCTCGTCAGCTACTTCTTCGGGGCTTTTCCACCTTGTCCTGTGGTTAGCTAAGGGAGGAAGGGGGGGTGTTTTCTCGGCACCAATCCAGCTCGTCAGCTATTCCTTCCGTGGTGCGTATATTTTGAGTTTAAGCAAAATACACATGATAATTTGCTGATATCTCGAGAAATCCCTGCGCTCCACAAATCTCCCGGCAGGCTAGAGGCGTACGGCGATGAAGGGGGTGGCAGGGAGTCCTACACAGCAGGACACGCAGCAAGACACATGGCTGCGGTCCACCACCTACCTCGTGCCACGTGTCGCCTGGTTATGCTCGGTGTATGGGGGGAGGGAGTGGTTGTGGGCCAGCGTCGCTCTAAAATTCCTAAACCGTCACACAACAAAGTTTTAAAACCAGTGTTAATAACTTATTTAACAATACAGTTAAGCATTACAATTCTAAAAATTTTAAGCATTAATTAATAATTGAAAAACTGAAGGTGAGTAACAGTCATACTAACTTATTTCGATGACCTTATTTTAAGCTCCGTACTGAGGAATATTAAGCAAAATAAATTGTTTCCCATGGCAAAATAGAGTTACATTTTAATAATGTTAGTAATTTTTTAGATTTTTGAACTTTTTGAAACGTAACATGCCTGGCACACATGACACATCTATATTTCTGTGCATACAAATATACTTTAATCAAAGGGTGAAAACGAATCTATGCATGCCCACTTGCAAAAAAATCAGCGACAATCTGTATAAATAGCTCCACGCGTTGCCAAAACATATATAAGAAGGGAAGAGAGTGAATGTCAAGTGCTTACGAAAGACGACATTTCATTTGATTTACAGTCAGTTGCGGATTAATAAATTAATTGCGTTATTCCACACCCATAAGATAAAATTCAATGAATTTACCTATTTTAACTCTACAAACCTAATTTTACTAGCTATTTTACCTCAACTAGCTTTCTGGTACAGAAAGATCTTCCATTCAACAAATAAAAATGTTATGAAATGTCGTTAGATAATTTATTGTTAATACAATGAAGTTCAATAATTTTCTCGCTATTATTTAGTTCATTATAGATATACACTGAAGAGCCAAAAAAACTGGTATAGGCGTGCGTATGCAAATAACAGAGATATGGAACCATTCAGAGTAACGCGATGCGGTCGGCAACTAGGTCGGTTACTGTTGCTACAATGGCAGGTTATCAAGATTTAAGTGAGTTTGAACGTGGTTTTATAGTCGGCGCACGAGAGATGGGACATAGCATCTCCGAGGTAGCGATAACATTTGGATGTTCGCGTACAACCATTGCACGAGTGTGCCGTGAATATCGGGAATACGGTAAAACATCACATCTTCGACATCGCTTCGGCCGGATAAATATCGTGAAAGAACGGGACAAACGACGACTGACGAGAATCATTAAACGTGACAGACGTGCAACCCTTTCTCAAATTGGCGCAGATTGGATTTTTGGACTGCCCTGCTGGATTCAGGGTGTGAATTGCCTCCTACATACCTTCAGACATTTGCCGAGTCTATGCCACGTCGTCTTGCGGCACTTCTGCGTGCTCGCGGGGCCCTACACGATATTAGGCAGGAGTACCAGTTTTTTCGGCTCATCAGTGTATAATGCACAATATTACTGTTTGGTTATATCATTTCATATATTTTTCTAGGATATTTTTTACATTTAATATTGATATTTCGTAATTTTACAATACACAAATCACTATTATTTAGAATTCTTTGCCGGTAATGTAAACAAACAATCTGGGTTTAATATACATTTTGTAAATTGTTGAGAGCTTATTATATTATTTAAGTAATAGAAGAACAGTTTTAATTATCTTAGTTAGAAGAAAAAATTATAAGATAATTACTTTTATTTAAAGTAACAGTAGGAAATAGAAACATTGAAATGATATAGTAGGTGATTGTAGAACTAAAACCTACCAAATTATTCATTACAAGAATAATATAAAATATATATTTAATATAAAGGAACATACGTTTAATTTTTCAAAAATTTGTGACGATCTCACAAATATTATGTATCACTTTACTACCGTATGAACATGGTTTTATTTACATTTCTTACGGAAGGAGTTTTATTATTTTATTAAAGATTCGGACGTGAAAATTGTATTAGTACCAGGTCATGGCCAGGATTATGGCCTCACACGAATTTATGAACACATGAAAATGTTTGTCCTTAGGAGGACTTAGAAATATAATGGCAGAAGAACTAGAAATATGTTAAGAATTATTTGCAAGTGTTTGTTATTTCTTTAAATATATTGTGCTGTTAATGTTTGCAAAAGAGATTATCAGCATACAGTAGTTGGCTCCGGTAAGCAGGATTCAGGGTTGTGGTCCTGTGGAGCATGTTAGTGGCCTTGGACTTCGGCACGTTGGAGGTTAGTGACGGCCAACTTATATTGGGAGCTTTCACTTGGTAATTCATCGTGGATGAACTTGACCTTCAAAATTATAGAGAAATCGGGAAGAAATTTTAAGCGGTCTGAAAAATGTTGTCCAAAGAAAACATGTATTAAAATATGAAATACGATTGTATTTATAACACTCGACATAACCTATCCCTCTTGTTCATGGACCACTGCCTCTATTTATGGGGCTGACTAAAAAAATACGCCAATTACGTGATTCTGCTTTACTACCACATTTATTTGCGTCCCGCTAGGAACACTGATGTCGCTTGTTTGCAATATTCAGCGCAAGAGTGTGCTGATGTAACGGTTTTTGATTAAAACATATATCTGGGACTAATTAAAAAGTGAATAGAGGTTGGGGGCTGGGAGGCTTTGGGTAGTGACGTAAAATTAGGATATTTCCGAAGGCACACGTATAGTTGCGACCGCAAAGTCTGAAAATATATAAAACTGTTTTTGGGATATTGGAAGCTATAATCGTTATATAGGCGTACGGCAGCTATATCGAAAATGTCTAGTTTTATAATTGCAGTTGCAGTCTGATTTCAAAAGTTCTTTTCTGAAATCGGCGGTGTACCTACGTGAAAAACGCAGATACACACTTTTAAAAAATTAATATTTAAAAAAAGGTACATTGGTTAAAAGCTTTAAGTCGTTAGAATTTAGCGTTTTGAAATCAAACGTGTAATATACCAAAGAAGAATGTGACTAATTAAGTTTTATGTATAATGTATTTAACGTCAAAAGTACTTTTTTAGGACTCTTCGGGTTCTAATTACCTCTGTTTATCGTATGGTGCCTCTAAACTGTTCAAGTTATGAGTTTGTGCCGGGTTACAAATAAATATACGGCTTAATGTATTGAAAGATTCCAAAACTTCTTGGATTGAATTGAGGTAGACGACAGTCGTGAAAAATTAAGAAAAAATACTTTCTCACGGTGAGTCTTCACCGATACGACATTTAATCTTGCGGTATAAAAAAAAGCGTACCGGGGCAAAAGTAAAACATAGACAGGTTGGGCCACTAAAATGCCTACATAAGTGCCAGCAAGACCCGAAGGTAGAAAACTGGGGCTCCTGGCTTCACTCTTGCCAAAATCTTCACTATGCCCGTCCACTTGTTTCGTGGTCGAGCAAAAACAATCGAAAAACTCATCTGCAAAGAGAAACAACGGCCAAGAGAGAGCTGCGAGAAACTAAATTTTCGTGGGTAAAATTAGAACCTAGAACTTCTTTTGCTGCGAAATATTTACCGACGATATACAGACTAATATTTCTGGATGTAGGACACATAACAATGAGAAAAGGCCTCTTAAAGCGAACATCCTCGTTCTTCTTGCAAGACGGGACGTAGTGACTTTACAAGAGAGGAATTAAAATTTCTAACTAAAAATTTCTATATTTTGAACATTATAAATAAACGTCACAATAAACCGATATATATCAATTATTATCTTAATTATTGGTAAGGTTTTATCAAAATTTCTGGGTATTTCTACAAATTCTTAGTTTTTAATAAAATGTCTTTAATACATTTTTTTATCAGTACATTTAATTAAAAATACTCAAAACTGTCAGCTGTCATACTTTCTTAGTTGGTGGGGAAATACGTACTCTGTGTACAAATAATAATCAAAAAACTTATACTATTACTCTTAGTGTTACAATTGTATCCGGCTGCTTCCGTAAAAATATTAAGACGTCATCCACAGAGTCAGGTAAAACGCTGAAACTATGTTGCATTTGACATCGAACGTCACATGGGATCTCATTAATTCATCATACGTTCCTCAAGCATGCTTACAATTTTTCTCATGTACTGTCCACAAATTCCTCAAAGATATATAATAATTTATTTTTCAAATGTTTCTTATAAATTTTTTATAAATTTCTCAAATACTGCTCAGGAATTCCTCAGCCCATTCTTCCTCAATCATTAATCAGTCACTCATTATCGGTGTAACATCTGTCCCGGTTTTATGAAGGAAGCTCAGGTTAAAATACACTGGAGAGCCAAATAAACTGGTATGGGTGTGCGTATGCTAAAAACAGAGGTATGGAACCAATCAGAATAATGTGATGCGGACGGCAGCGCCTTTATAACACAACGAGCATCTGGCAAAGTTGCTAGATTGGTTACTGCTGCTACAACGGCAGGTTATCAAGATTTAAGTGAGTTTGATCATCGTTTTATAGTCAGCGCACGAGAGCTGGCACATAGCATCTCCGAGGTTGCGATACAATTTGGACTTTCACGTGCGACCATTTCACAAGTATACCGTGAATATCGGGAGTCCCGTAAAATATCAAATCTTCGACATCGCTGCGGCCGGAAAAAGATCGTGAACGAATGGGACAAACGACGACTGACGAGAATCATTAAACGTGACAGAAGTGCAACCCTTTCTCAAATTGGGGCAGGTTTCAATGCTGGGGCATCAACAAGTGCCAGCGTGCGAACTATTCAACGGACCGGTATCGATATGGGCTTTCGGAGCTGAAGACCCACTCGTGTACCATCGTTGGCTGCACGACACAAAGCTTTACGCCTCGCCTGTGCCCGCCAACACCGTCATTGGACTGTTGATGACTGGAAGCACGTTGCCTGGTCTGACGAGTCTCGTTTCGAATTGTATTGGGCGGATGGACGTGTACGGGTATGGAGAAAATAAATCCTCATGAATCCATGAACCCTACATGTCAATAGGGGAATGTTCAAGTTGGTGAAGGCTCTGTCATGGTAAGGGGCGTGTGCAGTTCGGCGAGAAATGGGACCCCTGATACGTCTAGATACGACTCTGACAGGTTACAGATACGTAAGAATCCTGTCCGATCACCTGTATCCATTCATGTCCATTGTGCATTCCGACGGACGTGGACAATTCCAGCAGGACAATGCGACACCCTACATGTCGAGAGTTGCTACCGAGTGGCTCCAGGAACACTCTTCTGACTTTAGACACTTCCGTTGGCCACTTAAATCACCAGACATGAAAATGATTGAGCATGTCTAGGATGTCTGGCAACGTGCTGTTCAGAAGAGATCTACACCTCATCGCATTACTATGGATTTGTGGACTGCCCTGCATGATTCATGGTGTGAATTGCCTCCTACATACCTTCAGACATTAGTTGAGTCCATGCCACGTCGTCTTGTGGCACTTCTGCGTGCTCGCGGGGGCCCTACACAATATTCGGCAGGTGTACCAGAGTTTTGGCTCTTCAGTGTATATTTTAATGCTTTGCTGTTAAATCGGGTACTATTTTTCCTAAAGCCTTCCCCTGACATTCTGATAAAGCATTAAGAAGACAACGTTATAAACAACAGTAAAAACACAAGATCTAAGCAATTTACAACACATTTCATTGCAGGTAATTTGCAGTAGAAAAGAATAAGCCGTTTTATTCGTAAAGTTGCAAAATTATACTAAAATATTTTTGATATGTTGCACTTCAACGGAACCATTTAATATTCGTTGTATAGATTATTAAGCATTTCCAAAAACCGGTGATCTCAAACTAACTAAATATGAGTAATGACATTAATATGTAACTAACACAGTAATTTATACTGTAAAACAAATAAACCAACTTCTGTGAAAACTAAATATTTCATAATTTTGCAATGCACAAGTAACTATTATTTACAATATTTTGCATTTTATGTATACACACAGTCTGGGTGTAATATACATTTTGTAAATTTTTTGAGAGCTTAATATATTATTTCAGTAATAGCAAAGCTATTTTAATTATCTCAGAAGAAGTTATTGTACGATAGTTAATTTTAATTAAATTAAAATTAAGTGTTAAAAATTTTCGGTTTGGTTCTGTTTTGCGTGACTACGTCCAAACTTTTGTAATTATCTTTCAATTTTACTGCGGATAAACATTTTTTTATTTCGACATATACTCGTGTGCGGTTACCAGCATGGGTGTGTCAGAAGCTGTGTCCGGTTAACGTGAACCAGTCTCTGGCAGCGCCGTCTATGGCGTCACCGAAACATCGAGGGCAGGAAGCTGTCACCTCGCCCCGCGGCAGGAAGGACCACGCCCAGGACACCGCACGCAGGTTATGCGTGCACCAGGAAGTCGTTAGACGCGACGCTCCGCGCGCACTGCAGCCAGATTACCTCTCGCTCGCCATCACCGCACGCCACGCTCTAACGACGTCATGTTTTATTCCTGCAACGGGACGAGGGCACGGTTCACGCTCGGCGCATAACCCGTCACGGCCTGCACAGATTTCGGACACCGCATCCTGTCAGGGGACGGAGGCGGAGGCCGTCATGCATTCGTCAGTTTTAATTCGAAAAAAATATATATACATCTCTGTCAGGGCATTTTGTTTGAAGTTAATTTGGATTAAGTAGTTTTATTTGTTAACAACGTGGTACTGCTGGAAACAGATTATTGTTCACTTTTCGAGAATTGCCGCTGATGAAAACGAATTGGATAGAGATTGGGAGATAAAGAGCTGTGCTGGTAGTAGGTTACAGATGATAATAAACAATTTAGTTGTCACAAATATAACGCGAGAAGAGAGTCAACAAAAATAAAATGTTCGTATGTAAAAAGGATTCAGATGTCAGGACCACAACGGTAGATAATCAGCGCGCCAAACGAACCAATCACGCATTTCGGAGTTTAGATAACCAGCTGCGGATCACTGAAAAAACATTGCTGTGTGCCAAATAAACAAGGCGCCAGGGTAACAAGTGGTACGGACGATAAATCCTGGAAAATAAATTCATAACTAAGAATGTTGGAGTGAAAGTTTTTGAATCAATGATAATGTTGATGCTTCTTTGTAAAAGGAAGAAAAAGAGTTGATACGATAAGGACCCAGATATTTTAAGTACTTTTACATGCGGGCTGCTCTTATCGCACCCCTTGTCCCGTCCCGCCTCGAGCGAGAGAATATGTTTGTGAAGGGCGTGTGTAACCCGTGCAGTGTGCAGAGATTTACAAAGGCGTGCTGGTACCACCGAGATAAGCCATTTGGGACTCGTGCACTCCTGTCTTTGAGGAGATTGAATTTATGGGGTTATCGTTTAAAGAATGTCTGGTAATCGCCCTTACCGTTCTCAGCGAGACCCGTGGTGTGGGGAACCTTCTAATTCTGGCCAGCGAGACTATTTAATCTACAACGGGCCTCCGAGCCGACAATCTGGGGTTTGGACGATTGTACGGTCACAAGAGCCAGGTGTACGGTCACAAGAGCCAGGTGTACGAAGTCTGCGGACTTGGTACAGTGGAGAGTGATACTGGCGGAAGGGACTTTTGAACTGGAGGCGTGAATGAGAAAGACCTGCATCCCTCACGAATTCGGATGTGACTCTTTTACGTCTTGTAAAAATACAAACACGAAGAATACCGTTATAAAGTTATAAATCAAGAATCAGAAGGTTAAAGTATGTGGCCAAGAATTTTTTTTTAATATACTGGTGACTAGGAGAAGTAAAATTTCTAAGTGTAATCAATATTAATTTTTGCATTCCACAATGAGAGAACCGTACACGTGGTGCGAAAAACTTACTAGAGAAGAAGAGAATACCTTCGAAACTCAAAATTAAATAAATGTGAAAGATTTCATGAGAAAGTTATCAGCTATATTTGAGCCTAAAAATGAATTGTGAAAGAGATACTTTGAACAGTTAAATTTCATGAAATATTTTACGGTTTTTAATGCCATAAACGTTAGAAACATTTTGAGTAAAGATTTGTGAAAGAAATACGTAAATAAATTACAAGTAGCAACTCTGTATCTATGTTTCGCTCTCGTTTTCTCTCTCTTTTTTCACTCTCTTTCTTATCCTTCGATTCTTCTCCTTCTCTTTTCTTCCTGTAAGGCGTGTGAATGTCATCCATGGTTAGGGTGGTAGGTCGCGCTTTAAAGACAAACCAGTACTGCGTGTTGGGTTGTACTTACTCCTTACGAACAAGGTGCATTACAACAACACCAGTACTCTCTCTCGCTCTCTCTCTCTCTCTCCGTCTCTCTGTTACCTTGAGAGGTCTTTAGTACCTCGGTGTCAGCGATTAACCTTCGCGTTTTTTTCTTTCAGAAGATGCTGCACTCTTAAGAAAAGTACTTTATTTCTCTTTTACCATAGGCAATGTTTCCCCAGTACAATTTTGCAGAGTGTGGGATAATTACAATACAAAGCCAGAATATATGGATTTCGGAGAATAATTTATTATTACCATATGTTAATGATATATATAACTTCGTTTCTTTTCTATACACTTGTATAATCATATTATGTTAGTGGTGTTCTTAGTAACTTAGAAATAAGTACCATGCGTTTTAAAATAAATAAATTCAATCACCAGACGAAACGAATTGAAAACTAACTTCTCTTCTCTTTATTTGGACATCTATGTCACTACAACATAATTCCAGTTGATTTTAAACGTGCAGTGAGTTAGAATTTCATATGAAAATATTCTGAGCTTTTTATTTTTAATAATTATTCGCCATTTATGCACTTTAAAATCTTTTTTAGAAGTTGTCATGATTTCAATTTTATTTTACTATTATTAGGGGGTTTTATATTTAAAATAATTATTTTTAAGTCTCTAAGCCGTATTGTTTGCAATTACAATTTGCTCTGGTAAGATATTATCTATAAACCTTACGGATATCGTAAAAACGTCCCATTTTGCTTTCCTCTTCAAAATAATATATAGTTTTCTTTACGTACGCACAACTCTGGTACGGAAATTATATTCGTGTTGATATTCTTAATATGGTTGCTAAATAATAAAATATTAAAAATAATAATAAGTTATCAATTTACTATTTCACAAAGCAGTTATAATTGTAATTGAAAATAATGCAAACGAAACCAAAGTACAATTTTTGTATCTGTTTGAGAATTTTTCACTAAGATTTCGATATTATTTAAAATGGACACATTCTTCATGTAATNTAAACCTTACGGATATCGTAAAAACGTCCCATTTTGCTTTCCTCTTCAAAATAATATATAGTTTTCTTTACGTACGTACAACTCTGGTACGGAAATTATATTCGTGTTGATATTCTTAATATGGTTGCTAAATAATAAAATATTAAAAATAATAATAAGTTATCAATTTACTATTTCACAAAGCAGTTATAATTGTAATTGAAAATAATGCAAACGAAACCAAAGTGCAATTTTTGTATCTGTTTGAGAATTTTTCACTAAGATTTCGATATTATTTAAAATGGACACATTCTTCATGTAATNACAATTTTTGTATCTGTTTGAGAATTTTTCACTAAGATTTCGATATTATTTAAAATGGACACATTCTTCATGTAATGACTATTGCAAAGTATGTACGTGGCGAAATATTTATATTTTAAACTATCTGCGCCTTATCAACTTTTATATTTTATAGTGTTGGAATGGAATCGAATTATTTTATTCCCTAAATATTTCAACAACAATAAAAGCCAAACAAATCCGGGATACAAAATTTTCATAGCAGTTAAGAAAGAATTTACTGCAAAAATAATTAAAATACATGCGGCACTTAAAAACACAATATGTTAACGTTGAACAGTATGTTAACGTTGAAAATAAAGTTGTAGGAAATATTTTTTTCTCTGCCATTAGTACAGCTAGGCCATCAATTTTTTTATTTGGTGAAAATGAATGTGACATTGCATTTTCTCCAGGATCGTTGACAGAACAATCCAAATGTTTTAATCAAAAATTTTGGAAATTATTTAATGTTTACCTACAACTAGAAATAACAATTTGCTTAATTTTAACATAATAGACTGGTTGAATTCCGTCTTACTGGCCAAATTCTGTCGAAAATAGATTTAAAATATTTATCATTATACATGACAACGAGTTAATAGTCACTTCCCTGAAATAAACCATTTAGAGATTTTGCGTAAGGCTTCTATAACTTGAAGCTTTTCAGCATAAGGATAGCAGAGAACGCGAACAAACAGGTGCATATTCGGGCGGGCATAACAAATAGCAATTGATCCGAATCACTGAGGAGGACAGCTGACCTATGGTACGAGGAGCTGTGTATATGTTTATAAAACCATAACGTTCTGAACATTTCGTAATACTAATTTTTGAGAGTTGTCTACGGATATCATATAAAAATGCTAGTGTTTGTTTGTATAATAGCATTGAGACGTTTGTTTTTTGTTTTCCCCAAACATAAACTGGCTTACCGTTCGGTTGAAAAAAAATTTTACTCAGTGTTTTTTAGTTTTGTAATATCTGATAGTATATTATATAATATTTTTTTATTATGAAATAGAAGGTTTGCCGCGCTAGGTCTCATGGTAGCAGTCCACATGACGGAAAGCTTGCGCGACAGTTCAAAGCTTGCTTGTAGACGTGACATTCGAGTATCGGCCTCAACGCTCGAAATGTGTCCCGGCAGGTGGCGCCCTTAAACACTGAAAATAAAAGGCGGGCTCGAAATTTCGAAATTAAGTCCGTTATTTTTTCTAGCCGATTTCGCAGTTCCTGCTGACGTCGTCCGTGAAGTTATATCATCCTTCCGGCGGGTGTATTTCCCGATCACGACCTTTGAAAAGCAGTTAATCTGCGCAAGCTCCATGTATGAATTGGTAGAGGAGGGGAGGGGGAAGCGTGACAATGTCCGCGTGCCGCAGCTGGGAGCACTGCGAATTGGCAGAGTGCCTCGCGGAGGGGGGGTGCGCAGCGTGGCGGAAAGTTGATAGCGATGAGCTGAAATCGATACTTGATGAGAGCGGCGCGATACTTCATTCTCGCGAGCTGCGCGATCGCTTCCTGCCCTGGGCGGCGACGAGTCGCGTCGCCCGCTTCCACTCCGCGTCTGGACCCGCGTGCGTGTGCCGCTGCCACATGCGCGCGTCGATAAGGGCGAGTGTTCCAGCTGAGGGAACACATTTTCCGTGCTAACGCAACACTTTCCTCCTCCGGAGCGAGTTGAGTTCATGTTTTGAAACATTTTGCACGCTACCACAAAAAAAAATACATGCATTACCACTCTCCTATCTCTCTCTCTCTCTCTCCCTCCTCCTCACGCCTTTCACTGGCTGACACATTTTATCTTGAGACCGAAATTATAACAGCTATTTTGTAAATGCAATGAATAAAGTAAATAAGTTTATAAACTTACATTACAACAACGAAAAATACATGAGTGACAATACATCGGTTTTAAATTACCGGTTTATTGTTTTTTGCACACATGTATTCAAATGTCAAATGCGACTTCCTAAGAGGCAAAAAATATTATTTTAATTAAAATTTCTATATTACTATCTAATTTCGTATTAAATGACTACAATCATAATATGGTTTATCTTAAAATTTATTTAAGAATACTATTTTAGGCATAGTGTATAATGTAGCAGGAAAATAAATGAAATTACGATGTTTTACACTTTTAACGTTAGAAATTTTTAAATTTTAATGTAATTTCTTTCTCAGAAATAATGTCTGATTTAAATTTCAAGATTGAAATAAAAGTTTCCTTCCATCGAAGTTCAAATAATAACGAAAATTACAGTAATATTGGAATAAGTTGGATTATACTGTTGGTTTGTGAACTTTCTGGGAGTGCACAAGCAGCTTCCATTTGGACATACAATTTAATTATAAATTAAACTTACATCTCCAAAATAATTAAATTTATACTGTGAAATTAGGAATAGCAATAAATAGTCTTGTACGCTTCCGTAAGTTTTTAGGGTCTATATTTGTAAGCAAGAAAATTTATATCTGATCGTTTTCATTTTTACGACTCTCAAAATGCTGCTTTAAGATACGGGTTACTCCGTTTTAATATATATTCATAAAAACATATTATATATATATATATATATATATATATATATATATATATATATATATATATAGCGCATTTATGAAGCACAATCATAACATGATCTTGTTGAAATATATTTCGTAATCGTAACTAAATTATTTTTCTTATTGTAAAGCGAAAACATAGTTAACCGTGTTTGAAAAAATACATGTTTAGCCTAACTTATTTTCATTTAATCTTCTGAAAATAAATTACATAATATTGTAATCACAGTATCTAATAAATTGTTGTTGATTAACGTTGAATAATTTTGAATTTACAAAAAAATCGTTTGAAGTGTGCGTCAAATCCTACCTTAATTGTACACGCAGCAGCTATTTTAAATATTATCCCTATGATAAAATATTTTAAATTTACTATGTCATAGTTTAGTTCTGAGAGAATAATTTTCCTGTGGGTTCAAACAATCAAGGTGCCCAATATTTCAACACGTGTTGTGACTTTTAAAGTCAATGTATATAGCTAGTACAAGAACTCTGTTATTTGTTATCGGCTGTTCACGGTAAACTGAGAAATTTAAATGCCCAGCTTAAGCTCTACTTTTATACACATGGTGTACTCTTCTATAATTTTTTTAATTACCGTTACCATTGGCACGGTCACTTTATTAAGGTGTTAAACAATTAAAACTGTGTAATTATTTAGAGAGATCATACTGGGACAAGACGTCTGAGGGGCGTATCCTAGTGAAGGAGGGAGGTCTTAACATAAATAAAATAACTAAATTANCTTCTATAATTTTTTTAATTACCGTTACCATTGGCACGGTCACTTTATTAAGGTGTTAAACAATTAAAACTGTGTAATTATTTAGAGAGATAATACTGGGACAAGACGTCTGAGGGGCGTATCCTAGTGAAGGAGGGAGGTCTTAACATAAATAAAATAACTAAATTAGATTTTCAATTATTCGCACAGTTCTTATTTACAGCATTAAATTTTCTATCTCCACTATTAATATTTTTTATTTCTCAGTGAGCTCAATATTTAATGTATATTCTACCTCTAACTAACGTCCTTCTTAAAGTGTCTGTTTGGTTATAGTCCATTATCTCATAATCATCATCAACACACTTTCAGTCTGTCTGTTGCCATAATTTGTAATATATTTCACTCACGCCTCCAGTACAACAGTCCAGCCTGCCGGTCGCACTATTCGCTGCGCTAATGCTCGCATTCACAAATTTTCTTCCTGCTTGTCACTTCTCTCGCCGCTCGTTTCTCTCCTCGCTCGTCGGCTATCACCAAACCTCCAGCTACTTATACACTCGTCAACTCCTGGCCCGGAGACCCATCGTACTCTCTGGCCTTGACCTGGAAAGTTCGACGCACCCCGAGTCATGCCTAGAGAAAACAGGGGAATAAAACCACTAGAAAATTCCTCGGATAAACACGGAAATTCAATCACGTGATGTTCAGGAACGCAAGCCGCAAAATGTTTATGTAGGGGACACGCGCGTCGGTAAGCCTGAGTATGCTTATCGTATTCGCCGCCCGCTCTTGGACTGCATGTGTCATCTTCACACATTTCCGCTCCTCCCGCAAGGGATGCGAAGTAGCGTGCGCGTAACAATACTTTAAACATTTGCTAATTCTTACACTTATATACATTTTATAAAACAAAGCAAGATATGTAATTTCAGTATTTACAACTTTTTTCCTCAAACTTTTAATTCAACGTTTCCCTACATCGTTACGAACTTTACTGGGCGTTTGTCAGTCAGTGTGACTATAAAAATATATGCATGCAGGAAGAGTGACACTTTTGAAATGTTTATTTCAAATGTCTTTTAATAACGCTGAATGGCATATAAATACTTTAACCAATAGAATCAATTTAATTATACATAAAACAAAATAATATATTTTAACTTCATTTTAAAAATAAGCATTTTCTTGAAGAAATTTTAAAACATGAAATATTTAAGACAAGCTCTATGATACGGTTTTTTCATACAGATAAACCGAAAGACACACATTACGAGAACAGTAATTCATTACTTATGTCACAACATAAAATACCTTAGTTTCGAGACTATTTTCAAATGTTTTTACCTCATTGAAAACATAACTATATATATCGGTTGAAACCTATCAAGGGAGGACGTGTAACAAAGATTTGACAACTAATCTGTATACACGATATCAATACCTCTCTTAAGAACTAGTAAAGTGCAATAAACCGCAAAAAAATAATGTAAACTACAACGACACCTTCCTTTCTCGGAAACTGTTACTAGTGCTAAAAGTCGTGAATAAACATTTGTACACAATTTGTTCCTTTAGTTCGCGATATTCGTGCTGCAGAATTATTAAAAATTTATTTGCAAAATCTTATAAAACCTGTTGTTATTCTGCGACGAACGCACCTGTAAAAAATGGGCTCCTCTAGGAAACACGAGCCTCAGTAGTCAGTTTTAATTATAGGTAATTGTTTGATTTTTCACTTACATCCACGCCCTGCGAATTAGCAGCTGGCTTTCTGCTGGCAGCAAGTGTATATACTCCTCAATTGCCAACTACCGACCCCTCATCACTAAATGGGCATAACGTCTTACTGCCATGAATATGACCGAGAAAAACCTTGTTCAATAAGAGGCAAGGCTTTCCACCCTCATTTTTTCAAATCACCGCATCTCCCTACAGACGTCCACAGAAAATAAATTCTGCATTTATTTCCCAAATGACACACATATTTTAAAACACCTGGAATATATTTGAAATGTCTCGTATTACAAATTTTGTTTAAAATTCATACATGAAAATGATTTCTTACACTTTATAAACAAACACTTTCCTGCTCAGGGGTGTCACCTTATTGATATATGACTTACCACTGCCAGGCCAGAAAACAGAATGCTAAAGGCCCGGTGCTTTCTTCCTGTTTTCAGTGTTGGCACAACTGTGTACTGCGCGAGCTTCCCGCTTGGCAACGTTCTAAGCATCCGGGTAACGTGGGCTTATCGAATCGAGGTGACAGATTTCCAATGCAGTAAGTCGCAGAGAGTACCTGCCGTGTTCAGCTGCCATTCCTTCACAGGACCTACAGCTGCTCTACGTTTTTCAAAATTTAGCAATCTTTACTTCTACAGTTATTTCCTATTGCAAGCACAACTACTTGATATTCCCATTTCATTTGAATTGTTTCCCTGATAGCTTTTCAAAATAGACATCTAACAATACACCGAGAAATTAAATATGGCTGTAAAAATAATCTAGACTGTTAAAATAGGGACATCCATCTTATGGGGCTTAGTTATCAAGAAATATTGTTAGCTTACATAGTAATACAAGCAGAACGGTTTGTTGTATTTCTGTCCGTGATTGTATTTGCTACTGTCTTTCTGTGCATATGGTTGCCACAGCAGAACAGACAATACAAAACAGATATAACCGTCAACAGAGCAACTTAAACAATATCGGTATTGTTCCCACAACAATTACTATTGTAATAACCTAACAGAATGTTCAGTTGCAAGTACTGAACATTACTTTAACCGGGGTTAAGCGGTAGAGTTATCTGAACTTTGTTTTTTTTTAATTTATAAATTAAACTGTTAAATTATACCGTAATAACTTATGAAAACTTGGAATAATATGTGGTTATTTTATTAGCCTAAAACGTAGAGTTCTTAATAAGTTTTTTACCGTAAACTATAAGCACGATATAACATACAGTAATTTGCTAAGAATAACTTTTCTTCCTAAGTATTCATAATGTATATGTAAATGAAACATAACATTTCCTAAGGAAAATGAAAGAGAGGATTGATGTTATTTCAAAGAGAATACAAAGACTACGTTTTTTGATGGTGTTACCCACGTGGGATTTCATTCATATTATAGCCAAATGTTATAATACCGCACAGAAAATTGGTATTTTAAAACTTAATAAGTCGAGTTATTGTAAACTCCTTCGCCATATTGCTTGGCAATACTATTTCGTAATATGCGGTGCATTGTTAATTGAGTTTTATTTATTTTAGATATCCTACCTAACAACTACATGCAATATAATAGGATGCAAAGATGAAAATTACGCAGAGTTAAATAATAATACTGTTCCAACTGCATTTCACCACAGCTTTTGTAGTATATTTGATCACTATGGATGCACAACCACAAACATGGTGGCGGGCATTCAAGCTGTTAACTGTTAAAATCGCGCTGAGATCAAAGAGACCTCGCCACTTTCACTCTTTGTAAGGACTAGTTCCTTTTTGTCATACAGCCCTTTAGTATATACTGTTCTTTACTAATCCGAACCTATTTGATTAATTAATGATGAAGTCTCTCAACTTGAAAAAATATTATATTCTTACTGCAATTTGTATATACAGTATAATCTGCGTGGTAGCTGTTCTAGTCTTATGTTCCACCTCAACTTCTGAAGTTACATAAATATGATATATATTGAAATATTCAGTTTATTGATATATTATTCGGACTCTTAATATTTATAACAATGTATCACGCGACATATTTTTTGCTAATTTTTTTATAAATGTTGCAATATTTTTAATGCACTGTAATTATGAGTCCTTAGTTTCATATAAAATAAATTTACGTTTTTTTCTAATACTTTTACAGTACGTAAACTAAATTTCTTATAACAAAAAATCTTATCTCAATTTGCCATGAGATGAATGTTGTCACACGGAAATGAAAAAAGTGGCATTTGTATGGGTAACGCCTACCCTGAAAAGATAGCTGCATTGCTAAAAACAGTTATCTTATTGTGTTTAAGGGTTTTACTTTTGATGTTATAAAGCAGTCATTTAGTGACATGGGGCGATATTGTCGTTACGAAGGTTTAATATTATGTCATACACGCCTTGAATTATTAAATAATGACTGGGCAGGAAACTATACGAAAAGGGAAATAAATCCGATTACGTAAATTTAATGTTACAAAGAAAACCGATGGTGTATTTATTAAGCTGCAAAGAAAATAAAGGGTCAAAGACTAGCTACCATGTCTGTTGACAGTAATAAATTCTAAGATGAGAGAAGACAAATATATATCTCAATTTATCATACGATTTTAAACTCTCGAACATATAAATTACAAACACAAAATTCTATTTCTGTGCACATTTGGCAACAAATTGAGTGATCGTTTCCGTAATTCCTGCAAACAAATGACTGCTTTGAAGTACATATTTGAAGTTGTTATACTTTTGTGGAGAAAAAAGGAAAAAATTGCAGGAAAAACTAATTGAAATATGTTTATGCATTATTTCGTTTCATAAATTGACGAACATTGATTCAGAAACGTAGTATGCTTCTGGCAGTCAAATTGGCTAAAAATTTAAAAGGTTCAGCGTTACTATTAAGGATTTAAATAGACAAACCACAAATTAAATCATTCAGTATGCAGAGAATATGTATATTTAACAGTATTTTGCACTGTGAGGTAGTCTGCTCTTGGCTACGAAATATATTTATATATTGCTAAATTGTTCGCAATCATGGCATCTGTTAGATTAGAAATTTACGAAAAATTTCCGATAACTTTCAAATATTTCATTTTATATTTATTTTTAAACATTTCTTTGTTCATAGAACTGAAATTATATTATAAATAAATGTAATAATAAAAGCTGCACATATGCGTAGCTATTACATTCTCACATCTCGATTTCGCTCTATTATAAGAATGTCCACTTTTAACCTTCTACTACGAGTGTTACCTTGCCTCTAAGATAAAATATGCTACCAAATAATTTATTTATTATACTTGTAGTTTATAAAACTTTGTTACAATGCAAATGGCCTGAAAATATAAAATGGCATTGAAGAGTATTTTTCAGTTAAATTTGTAGCAAACAGAACTTTGGAAATATTTAAGAATAATTAATGCAACGATCGATTCAATAACACAATTTAGTGTTTAAAACCTGGAGGGATAGTGTAGAAATTGAGGTACGAGAGTTTGAAGAATAAAATACTTAAATTAAACATTAATTCCAGAAGGGATTATAAAAATATTTAATTATTTGAAATCATAATGACAGTGCGCTTTTCACGTTATACGGAAACTTCAGTACATCATTAAGTATTCTTTGAATCATATTGATGCGTGAAGCCCAGTGACGCAGTGTTGATGGCGCAGAAAAAGGAAAANATCATTAAGTATTCTTTGAATCATATTGATGCGTGAAGCCCAGTGACGCAGTGTTGATGGCGCAGAAAAAGGAAAACGAACTACATTGCGTAGGAACATGTAATCCCTCTTTCCAAAATATCTGGACGATGTAAATGCTCGTTTTTGGTCCGTATTTGCCTACACAGCTTTTTTTCTTGTCTCGCAAAACTACGTCACACTGAGTTTTGGTTAAAACCTTGCTTAATTTATCCTCTGCAAATAANTTTTTTTCTTGTCTCGCAAAACTACGTCACACTGAGTTTTGGTTAAAACCTTGCTTAATTTATCCTCTGCAAATAACATATTTTCATTTGTAAAATGTCCGCTCTGCAACGCCAATTTCTTTTTTTTTTTAGGTCTGATTGTATTTCTGTTTTTATTTTTCTTTCTGTTATTTCTTCCCTGCAGCATTTCACGGCATTTTCTTCTCTCTTTATTCAGCAACCGTTTTATCTAAATGAGCTATCTGTAAATGTAAACACATTTTCTCTGACTCTAAAACAACACACGTTTCACAAACACTGTCATCGCCATCACTACGAACAAGGTTTTCTTGCCCAAGCAGAAGTTCAGTAATAACTTGTTTTTGTTCACGTTTAGTGATGCGTATTTGTCTGTTATACTACACCATGATCCCGGTTTTTTCCTTAATTAATACGCGGCACAACTGACAATTTGAGTTTTTTCCCTGGCGGATGTCCTAAAAGTTCATTTTGTAGCTGACGTTGGTAGTCGTCTTCTGCGAAAAGTTCCGAACGAACATGGCAGGATCTGGTGTTCCAATTTCCATATCCTCGACAGCTGTGGATCCATTGCTTTTGACGTACAGGATCTGAAGGGAAAGTGTGATACGTTATACGTTACTATATCTCCTTTACTTGTTTTTTTTTTTTTTTTTTCAAATTGTTATTTTATGTAGCAACAGTGCAACGTGTTCCGGGCATCTGAAATAATTAACAAACGCGATTATCTTTTCATGCCCCTAAAAGTATTAAAACCCAATACGTTAATATTAGAGTTAAATAATTTTTTACATTCTTTATTTACTAGAAAACTGTGGTTACCTTCATAATCAAAGTCTCACCTTTCCGAGCCTTAAAATAACAGCAGAGTTAGAAACACATTGTCGAAATACATTATTTTACTATAAAATGTTTATTATTTCACTCTGAATTAAAAACCACAAACAATATAATTCACGAGTCTCGTTTGTTGCTTCTGGATGCAAAGGCACAGACGCTGTCCAAAGTCTCCTTTGACTTTCCTAGCACGCCTCCTTCCAATGGGAGCCGAGCCGAGGGCCCTAGCTGTGACGTAGTTCCTCCACCCTTACTGCAATCCCCCACGCATCGGTAGGGGCAACGGCCAACCTTCCTTACACTCGCCTTGGATTATGCCTACCTGGTTGCTGATTGTTGCGTTCTCAGCATTGGTTAGATACTGCTGGTGATGAGGAACGGAGACAGTTGAATTGATGCGCGACGTTTGAATTGTCATTGCTTAAGCCGGTCATACACGATGGCAAATTACATATGGTTGTAGGTTCTTAACGGTTGATTGAGAACTTTTGAAATAAGCCTTCGGAAATGTTACAGTCATACCTGCATATAATCTAANAGGTTCTTAACGGTTGATTGAGAACTTTTGAAATAAGCCTTCGGAAATGTTACAGTCATACCTGCATATAATCTAATGGGCACACTAACTCTCATGTGCCCAGGGAAGTTGGTAACGACGGAGGGAAGGTATTTACATGTGTTAACTTTGAATTGAAAGAGTTTTGTACATATTTGTGAACACTGATTTAATTTATTTTGCTTTCTAGTTTTTAACGCATATAAGTGTAAGAATTAGGAAATTTGAAAAACATTTACTTTTAAACTAACTTCGCAGTGTGACTTGATCAAAGCATGGATAAAATGATCATTCCCGTGGCAAAGTTAATTTTACATATGGCGGAAGAATACACAATGCGCATACTATTATATAGTAAGCAGGGTTTTCATAAGTGAACAGCCGTGAACAGCCGACAGTAGTTTTCACATACTTCTTTTAGCTAGCGTTTATGCTTCAACCCCCGCAAAAGGGGTCTGACTCCAGGTATAACCATTTTTATACTCATGTGAATGTCTTAAATCCTATTAAAATGTGACGTGTTAGTAATAATTTACCCCTCCACGGCATAACATGTGGTACGGAAACCCAGCTATTGGCATTAATAAATATCGTAAGTCGTATATAATAACTACGTGCGGAGTGGTATAAAGATCAGCCATTATTGCGAAATGCTGTATATAAAATTTATATGTGCTCTATGACGTCATAGAACGTTACCAATATACGAAGTGCAATTTTGCGGGGTGAGTAGAGAAGTAAATAGTTAACAGTTTAGAAAAAATAAGTAAATTTTATAAGTAAAAAAAAGGAGATTCTTAAGAAGAGCAGCTTGAAAATAATGTGAGTATGTTGACACCTCATGCCTTAGTATAAACAGGGTTTTCACCTACTTTATTTAGATCATTTTAAGTTTAGCACGATATACGGAAAGTTTTCTTATTCGAAAATGTAATTTATAAATAATGTTAAACGGGGTTTAATATATATCTTGACTAGACATGAAATTTGTGACCGGTGGGAAGTTGAGAGAATTTTAACTCGATTTGTATTATTTATCACTGACTTTGTGAACATGCACAGCATAATTGTCTATGTAAATTGATAACGAATAAGCCTTAAGCTGGTAATAATGAATTTGACATTGTATAATTTTACTAAAATCTAGTATTATAGTATAAAACTTAAAATGAGCAAGCATTAACTGAATTAAACATGTAGGATGGGAGTAATAGAAAATAGTATAAGTATTTCATTTTTAAAAATGTAATAGTAGATCAGTCAATTTCTTTGCCTAGAACACTTAAAGGTTTTTAAACCTTTCGGTTAGGACTTTCGTTCGTAATCTCTTTATGTGGTCATAACAAAGAGTTCTTAGCTGATCGGATTGAGAGATTCAGAATTATCTTGCAACTAAGTGTTGAGAAGTTAGAGTTCTATATTGGATAAAGTGACTCAAATTCCACAGAAAGTATCTTTCACTTCCTCAAGTTAATAGTGCAATAAAGTGTTTTGTTACTGCTTTTGCACGACTTCAATTGTTGTTTCGTGTATTGAGTATCGTTTTGTAAAAGCATATATTTAATAACCATTTTGTGAAAAGTTCACGAAGGTACACTGAGAAGACAATAAAACTGGTACACCTGCCTAATATTGTGCAGGGCCCCCGCGAGCATGCAGGAGTGCCGCAAGACGACGTGGCATGGACTCGACTAATGTCTGAACGTATGCAGGAGGCAATTCACACCATGAACCCAGCAGGGTAGTCCACAGATCCATAGGAGTGCGACACGGTGGAGATCTCTTCTGAACAGCACGTTGCAAGGAATCCCAGATATGCTCAATAATGTTCATGTCTGGTGATTTATGTGGCCAATGAAAATGTCTAAACTCAGAAGAGTGTTCCTGGAGCCACTCGGTAGCATCTCTCGACGTGTGGGGTGTCGCATTGTCCTACTGGAATAGTCCACGTCCGTCTGAATGTACAATGGACATGAATGGGTGCAGGTGATCGGACAGGATGCTTACGTATCTGGCACCTGTCGCAGTCGCATCTAGATGTATCAGGGGTCTCATTTTACACCAACTGCACACACCCCTTACCATGAAAGAGCCTCCACCAGCTTGAACAGTCCCCTGTTGACATGTAGGGTCCATGGATTCAAGAGGATGTCTATACCCGTACACGTCCATCCGCCCGATACAATTGGAAACGAGACTCGTCAGACCAGACAACGTTTTTGCAGTCATCAACAGTTCAATGGCAGTTTTGGCGAGCCCAGGAGAGGCATAAAGCTTTGTGTCGTACAGTTAACAACGGTACGCGAGTGAGCCATCGGCTCCGAAAGCCCATATCAATGATGGCCCGTTGAATAGTTCGCACGCTGGCACTTGTTGATGCCCCAGCATTGAAATCTGCGCCAATTTGAGAAAAGGTTGCACATCTGTCACGTTTAATGATTTTCATCAGTCGTCATTTGTCCCGTTCGTTCACAATCTTTTTCCGGCCGCAGCTATGTCGAGTATTTGATGTTTTACCGGATTCGCGATATTCAAGGCACACTCGTGAAATGGTGCTACGCGAAAATCCAAATTTTATCGCTACCTCTGAGATGCTATTTCCCATCTCTCGTGCGCCGACTATAACACGACGTTAAAACTCACTTAAATCTTGATAACCTGCCATTGTAGCAGCAGTAACCGATCAAGGAACTTTCCCAGACGCTTGTTGTCTTATATAGACGCTGCCGACCGCATCGCGTTACTCTGATTGGTTCCATACCTCTGTTATTNAACAATAAGTTGCATTTCTAGAGGGCGTAAGAAAATTATGATAGGCAAACCGCAACAACTTCTTGATACACGCTTTGAGGTACGTAATATCATTCAATAACTACCGGAAATTACAGTGAAGTGAGCATTTGCAGTACACTTATTGGCTTACAGAGTTGGTGGTGTTTCAGTTTTAAGGTTTCCTGGGAACCTTGTGGCTGTTGTCTACAAAAAAAAAAACGTTTTACTGTTCACACGATTTACACTACATGGTGGCCACCTTCTCGGATGCACAATCGACAACGACGGAGCATGCTTTCTTCAGTCGCCGCTACTACATCTTCAGCATCCTGAATCTGTGTGGCAGAGGCATGGATTCACGCGATGAGGGTAATGATTGAATCCACGGGAATCCCTTACACTAGCAACTTCATGTAGCCCCAGAGAAAGAATTCCATCTTGGTGAGATCTGGGGAACGTTGCGGCCAATATTTAGACCCACTGACTATGGAACTATTGGTTTCCTACCTCGTAATTATAAGGAAAATTGGTTCCATTGAACGTGTAATCCCAGCCATTCAATGTCGTAACACGAATTTTGAAACATTTTGTGAATATGTGGTCTTAGAATTGTAACCTGTACGATGTCTTACTTGTAAACAAACCATCTCGGAAATGGTTCCATACTACGAGGAATGGTTATGGCCGAAGAAAATTGTTCTTCCTTTTTCTTGTATTTTCAAAATACACTTTATGTCTTGATAAGTAAGTAATGGTCATGAAACTGGAGGGGTTGTCGTATGCTATCGACTATGTGTCTCTAAGTTAATACAGAATGAGGGAAGTGTATCGTATCATATGGAGGAAAGACGAGAAAGATTTAATGTAATACAAAAAGTGTAGTAAAAACATTAAAAATTGTCTAAGTAAGCGTTTTTCGTTTTAGAATTACTAATCTGAAATATATAAAACCTGCTTTCAGAACTTAAAACTTTTTAGGTGATATTTTAACGTGCAATAGACTTAGGAGATGTGTGGAATGCACTAGTGGGATCAAGGCGTTCGCCAGGAAAACAAATAAGTAACTCAAAATTCCCCAAAAATAAAAGAAAATATCTCCTTTTGTGAAGATACTTGGTAAGATATTTTATTTCCTCTGCTGTTTCTTATTGAATACCCTATTTTATGACCATATTATTTTAATAACAGCTTTGCAACAAAACAATTATGCATTTTCCTTTTTGATCCATGAAAGGCCGTTAATTGCCTCAAAATAATTCGTTCGTACAATAAACTCACATATTCGCAAGTTTTTCTTGCCTCTTGATGGACTTTACATAAAAATTAAAACAAAAGTTATAAAATTGCTTCCCAGAAAAACTTTTATCGGAATGGTTATCACAAACCTAAGCTTCACAATTGTACGGAATCAAGCATTGGGATTAAAACAATATATTTTAATTCCCGTGAAAACACGTATCACTAAAGAATTTACGTATTTTTCCTCCAAGATGTACGTGGTATATACCGATTATCACATACGGAAAAGGAAAAGGAAATTTATAAGAACACAAAAGGTGGCTTTCTTCGATACAGCTCCAAAGTGTTGGACATTTTTTTTCGCAGTGATGCATTGTATTGGAGGAAACAATACTATTTTGAAAAGAATATAAATACCTGACGANAGACATTTTTTTTCGCAGTGATGCATTGTATTGGAGGAAACAATACTATTTTGAAAAGAATATAAATACCTGACGAGAGATGTTTCATTCATTTTAGGGCACTTCAAGAATACGGGCAATATGCCTCGTGCATTGATGCATGGTTCGATACGATTAGGCATATTTGGGGCATATTTGCCCAAAGTTTTGGCAAACTATGCTTTAACTCATAAACACCATAACAAGGAGGAAGATGGCTTTTCCTCTGGTGCCACAAATGTTCATGGGTGACCAAACAGATCAAAGTAAGTAGGTTTGGAAACTGATCTCCTGCGGCCCTCCATATGTAATGGTGAACCCATTATTTTACAAGGAAAATAATGTTTCTGGTATAAATATTATACTTTGCCAGAGAGTACCTTTTCTAGCTGTCCTCTGTAGATTCCACTGTAGATGAAGGAAACGATTTTGAAGTGTTAATGGTAGAACGTGTAAAAGTCGTCGGGTTCGCACATTCGCCTCTACTAGTTGTGTGGAAATGCTTGTAGTGATGATAACGGTGCTCTAGTAATGATGTGGCATGTCGCTGGATGGTGGGCGCNTTGTGTGGAAATGCTTGTAGTGATGATAACGGTGCTCTAGTAATGATGTGGCATGTCGCTGGATGGTGGGCGCGGATATCCTTCACGGCTCTGGTCCTCCCTCCTTGTGGTCTGTCAGGATTCTCCAGAACCTCTCCACTCCGCATGGGTTTCTCAACGTACACGTTGCTCCCAACACAATCTGGCTGCAAAGTTCAATCGACCCAAAAGAAGGGCGTTTTGCATGGCCATCCACCCTGATTCTTGCAATCCTCTAACCACAGTTCTTCCAAACACCATAAATTTTTTCTGTGGTTGTCTCGCATGTATTTTCGTAATGACTGTCACACAATTACGTACGATGTTCTGCGGAAGAGGTAAACTCATGGCCGGTGCTGTACAAGGTCGGAAGCTTGTGTCAATACGGACAGCGTCTCTTTCCTGATATCAGTTAATGGTGGCACACAAAATGCTACTGTTGGTTACTGCTAGTGCCATAGAACAGTATAAATTGATATTTTCAGGTCCTATCGCGTTTAATATTACAAGGAATCTTAGGTACTTATAAGATCGAAAATCTCCTCTTTTGCAACACCTGGGAAGAAACATGACTGTTTACAGGGTCAAGGTGGATGTAGAGAGGCTGCAATGGAGCACTGCACCAAACTGTACAAGACGCAGACCTCATCAAAAAGTAGTACACACGTTAACGAAATTGTCATTAAAGTACTATTTAGGATGCAAATGGAAGAATATTAAAAAATTTTGTAATACAATAAAGTAATTTAATTATTTAAATGTAACATAAAACAAATAAAAAAAGCTATTTTAATTAGAAAGTTAGACATATTTCCGTTCTTGATTCTTCAGAAATTGAATTATATTTCAAAGTAAAAAACGCACTTCCATCAAGCAAGAGAATCGTGATACTGGTCGTATGCAATGAAAAATTAGTAATGACATTTACATATATTTCTAATGATTTTTTATGTTTTTATGTAGAATCACTAAAGTTGTAATTCTTATAACTGATATACACATTTACACAAAATAAATTATTAAAATAACTTGTTATCATTTCTTACTAGTATTTTCTTACAAATTTACATTCTGGAGTATCGAAAAGAAATACGCCTACACTTAACTAAAAATGGACACATGGTAATGTATTTTTATTCTAAAGTAAGTAAGTTCTAGCAAAATATTTTACAGTGTTACAATATATTGGCATTATATTTCGTACGCAACACAAACCGTACTTTTCTAACAATTTTGTTGTGCTTCTACTATTTTCTAATGCGTTCTGTGTTTTAGTGCTCCATTGACAGCCAATCTACTTATACGTTAATCACGCCTTGAAAAATATAGTACGTATCACAATACAAGAGCTTTCCTGGTGACGGTTTGTATGCGCAAAGCGAAGAGAGACAGATGTTTACTCATATGACTTACGTTTATGCGCCATAACTTGAAACACTGACCATTTGCATTTTATTCATTGGTATGCATCAGGGGCGTAGCCAGGTATTTACTTTGGCGAAGTAAGGATAGGGTGATTAAATTTAAATCTTTGAAAAAAATATGTAAGCTTTAATATTAAAAATTATTAGTTAAAAAAATTATTTACAGCCTAATATATACAGCATAATATACAGAGACGGAAATACATAATCGTATAAAACTTCTTCGTGCTCAAGGGAGATTGCAAGTTTATCTTATGTTAAAAAACTAAAGATATCAGTTTACGTTTATATAGTTAAAAAATTGTGTACAATCAATTGGTTAATATAGAGACATTTGACAACAAAATGCTTTAAAGATCCTTCACGATCAAGGTAGATCACNGTACAATCAATTGGTTAATATAGAGACATTTGACAACAAAATGCTTTAAAGATCCTTCACGATCAAGGTAGATCACAAGCTGCATTCTGTTTTATTTTATTTTCGAATATTTTATTTTCATGTCGGGGAAGGTCCAATATATATATCCCCCCCTCCTCCAGCCGTGGTTAGGCTCATGGTGTGTGTTTTTATAATTTTCATGCATACCGAATGGTTACCATTTTAATTATAAATGTTTTTCTTCTGAATGAAATGTGTGGTCACGTATGTATAAATTTTTTGATTCAATTCCTGGACATGAATCGACAAAATAAGAAAAATTTATGCCCCACTTAGAAACTGGAAGTTTTCATTTAATGACATAATCTGATTGAATGGGTGATTTCGCGTTTACAATTTTTATTTTCACTTACAACAGAGGAAAAGGGAATGCGTGCTAACGATGGAACGCTCAGACGAACGAAGCAGAGAAAATTACCGTAATGATCATATATCGTTAAAACTGCAACAACGATTTTTGCATTTCATTATTCGGTCAGTTTTTATTTAGCAATTTAATTTTAAAATTCTTTGCTATATCAACGATAAACATTTTCTTCGTTTTCGTTTTCTCAAAAAGTGCTTAGGAATGTATAGGATGTGTGTTACTACCTATTAGAGATGTATATGTTATTAATTTTTTCTTATAAACTCACCCCAGAGTAGATTTAATTGGTTATTCTTTGATGTAAGTCTGTTTCAGAATATTCAGATTAACTATTCAATTCATCGCTTGGACAGGTTAAGATTAAACTAATTTGTTTTCACTAATGGTGTCAGATTTGTGAACATGGGGAAACAAATGCATTACAAATAAAGCATTTTGTGTTTGCTTTTTACAATTTACACGTCCCAATATCAATCAAAATCATTTCTAGATAATTAACGTACTAATAATTTAATTTAACGATACCTCGTGTAAAATGTGTTATTTTTCGGAATTAAAAAGGAACCTCCAGGCACCCAGGAAAACCACACTTCCCCCNTGGAATTTTTGTTGTTACTTTGTGCAGTAAACTTGTATCATTCTGACAAGTATATTTGATTTTGCGCTCCTTTTTTGTCTCTACCTTAGTCTTTCCTGGACGTAATGGTTATTGAACTTTTTTCTGAAAGAGTTGGACTGTTCTTAATAAGAAGATATTTGAAATCGATGTTCCCTCTTTCTCTCTCTCTTTCTCAATCTTCCACTCTACACCTCCTCTCTTTCTTCTTCCTTCTCTCTGTCTCACGCACACATCAACACACACACAAACATTTTCCACCTATCGTTAAAAACGTCGTAAATTATGCATCAATGCCGTATGAACTTCACACACATAAGCCCTAACAACTGGTGGCATATTTCCTAAAGATTCTTTCAAATGTGCTAGCTCTCGAAGGTTTTGTGAAGAATAAATCGATATCAAATTAATTTTGTTCCACAACCTTTCCTTGGCTGGCATAGCCGCTTGGGGTTTACACTAATGGAGAGGAGGCTAATAGTTTAAGGCTTANTCCACAACCTTTCCTTGGCTGGCATAGCCGCTTGGGGTTTACACTAATGGAGAGGAGGCTAATAGTTTAAGGCTTAGAAACCACTTGCTGCAAATACTCCGGCACTTTGTGTGAAACTCGTTGGTTTGGAGAGAACAATAATCAATTACGTTCNAAACCACTTGCTGCAAATACTCCGGCACTTTGTGTGAAACTCGTTGGTTTGGAGAGAACAATAATCAATTACGTTCACATAATTTAAAAGTTTTTTAAATTATGTTCAAATTCACAATTAGTTTAGTTAAAAATTAACATAAAGGAACAATTTATAAATAAAATAGCACCTTGGCTTCATATACCAACACGTAAAACCTCATTATTTCGACTGATGTAGATAAGACCTTAAATTCAGTAAAATGAAAGTTGTTTAATTAGGCTAACGCGTCCAACAAACATATTAATGTTTATTTATTTTCTTCACAATGTCAGTGCGTAAGGAATGTCCCATTTTTTTCTTACTTACCTAAGGTAGATACTTTTCTAAGGGACAAAACAACTTGTGAGATCACCTTCCTATATGAGTAGTTGTATTTCAATCAATTTTTCAGCTATCCTAACAAAATGTATTTAATTTGCTAAAGTAATAACATTTACTANAGTAGTTGTATTTCAATCAATTTTTCAGCTATCCTAACAAAATGTATTTAATTTGCTAAAGTAATAACATTTACTAAATATATAACTTTCACCAGTAATAAATTATTGTTCTCACAATCACATATTTTAAGATGTATATAACATCTCAAATGTCTTAATCTGTAAAACCCTCTACAATAAATATTCATATGCTGACAGTGTTCATAAGGGCATTGAATCTATAAATCATCAAACTACCTTTATTAAATATTTTTAGATTCATTGTACTATTCAATATANCATAAGGGCATTGAATCTATAAATCATCAAACTACCTTTATTAAATATTTTTAGATTCATTGTACTATTCAATATATGATTTGTTTATATTTGAAACTTTTATGTTGGTATAAGGTCTACTTACCTAATAATAATTTTACTGAAATATTCCTACATCTATAACGATCGGCATTATAAAAGTTATAGCGATGTCTCTGTATTAGGTAGTATATAAGAGTTGCCTTCTAAATTGGATTTATTGGCAGTTCCTGGCACCAATAGAAAAAAAAGTATCAACAGCCTCTTCCATTTCACAATTTTGATATGACATCACCTGAAAACCACACATTTATAAATCACATTTCAGGAAACATTTAGCTGATATCTGCCAAAATTCAATACGGATAATAATACGAAAGTCTCATAAAAATAGTAAAATATAATGGGTTGGATCATTATTTTCAAAACAACGTCCTCTGAAATTTCTTCGGTGATAACCAAATGTCTCAGAAATCCTTAGATTGATTTGAATGTAACATTGTTTGATAGCGATGATTAATGTGCTTGTTAACCTCATTTTTTTCACACTTTCTTTGATCCACCATTTAAAGAATTAAACTTATATAAATATCAAAAGGTATTCGGCGTGTAGAGTGGTGTGGAGAGGTTTGGGTTCCTCTGAACATGGAGGTGTTGAGAGCCGATGAGGGCGAAGTGAAGTAAGTACGAAGCAGTGTACCGGAATGGAAAGGTGGGGGAAACGGGACATTCCCGAGAAAACCCGCCGACCAGCGACATCGTCTGGCGCGATTCTCACATGCGAAAATCCAGGAGTGACCCCGGCGGGAATCGAACCCGTTCCGCCTTCGTCGGGAAGCGAATGTGGCTCTACAAATTTAATTTGATAATGTTTTCGCGTATTTTGCTAAAGACGTTGCTGCATTTGAAGTAGTTCTTATTTCCATTTAGAAGATGGGGCCTTTTCAAATTTCCATATATATCATTACTCTTTACGCATTGCTCACTGCTCATTTGCTATACTTCGATGATAGCGAGCTATAATGCTGTTTATATGACGACGACAACATACCATCAAACAAAACTGAATGTAATCGAACATAAATATCTTATCCAGAAGGTACCAGATAAACGTCATCGAGTTTGACCAAAAATAACGGAACGTCAAGGAACATTCCAGACGTTACAGAAAATAAATTTCAATTAGTAAAATGTACAATATTTAACCAAATATTTATTTTAACTATTTTTAAAGAACACATGTATCCTTAGGTCACTCTTGGCNAAAATGTACAATATTTAACCAAATATTTATTTTAACTATTTTTAAAGAACACATGTATCCTTAGGTCACTCTTGGCTTATTTAACATTTTAAGTTAAAAAATTCCAAAAATATCCCATGATGTCAATGCATATATTACTACAAACATTTTTGTGGCTGTTCTCCTAATGAAGGTGGCAGCGAATAATAAAATGTAGGTCCACGTTTTAACGTTTGATTAAAGGTGCACTTTTTTAATTAACAGCCTATGAATCCCACTTCTTTTTTATTTATACATGATAGAATACTTTTTTTTTGTTTAATACCCACCTACTTAAATTTCAAAATATTTCAAAACCTCATTTATTCNATTTCTAAATATTTCAAAACCTCATTTATTCTACGCCTTCCTACTGTCACGAGGTCGCGATGTCCAGAGCAATGTTAATTTTTCATCCATAATTTCAAACAGAAGACACAGGATCACGTTTCAGTTAACTATAATGTATCGGCGTATAAATTATTATTTACTAAAATAGAAATAACTGTGGGAATCTAAAACAATGTATATTTTCTTGCTTGTTTATTGGAA
Organism: Clitarchus hookeri; assembly: GCA_002778355.1. NCBI lineage: Eukaryota > Metazoa > Arthropoda > Insecta > Phasmatodea > Phasmatidae > Clitarchus > Clitarchus hookeri. The sequence continues at coordinate 211,616 of NQII01005271.1, read as the reverse complement.
AAACATAGTTTTTGTGATTAATAGAGAAGTTGGTTGTATAAATGTTTTACAGCGTATGAAAACCTATTAAAATTTTTTTTTTGTTTGACCGTTTTTGTTTTGTGCTTACAAAATTTTAAGTTTCTCGTCTGAAACTTGCTATTGTTTTAAAATAATAACCGAAGTAAATACCAACTATATATAGGCTGTTCGGAAATTAAACGCCCATACTACAGGAGGTAATTCCTTATGAAAAATAAAGTATAAAATATACAGGCCACCGTGTACGTAAACGGAATATTAAAGGAGATATGAGCCTATGAAAATTGGGTATAGAAAACATATTTTGGCTGAATGCCTTGTACAGCGCTTACAATGTCCGCAGCAAAAAGGTGACCTATGCTTCCCATGTTGCAAAGACGCACGCGCAATGCTGGCCGTCCTCGGTCTGTGCGCACTGCTCGGCTTGAAGAAGTGATACGTCAGCACATCAACGACGTGTCCTCCACTAGTACCCGCTTCACAGCGCGCCAAATCAGCTTATCCCATTGAACCGCGTGGGACTAACTGCTATTAAATCGCCGCCATCCCTACCACTGGCGGAAAGTAACAGGTATTAAGCGAAAATACGTTATAAAAACCCAATTTTCAAATGCTTATTCCTCATTTAATATTCTGTATAGGTATATGGTGTCCTAAATATGCTGGACTTTATTTTTAATAAGGAATCATCTCCTGCAGTTTGGGCTTTTAATTTCCGAACATTCTGTATATTCACACGTAAACGCTAAAATTTTGGTAGTTTTGAAAAAGTATCTACAAAAATCAGTGTGCTCGTTTTTGGAATATTTCTTGTTATCAGTGAAATTTCCCCATGAATGATACCATACGTCACATTGTATTCATTTACCCACTTATAGGTGGCAACTGAGATAAACCTGTCAGTGACGAAGTCAAGGCCATTTTTAAGTGTACATTTCCATTTGTTGCCTTCAAAATATTACATCTACTGAAAAATATGATTATGACTAGTAAATAAAATTACTTTGAAGATATTAAAATGTAAGTGTTTGCCGTAAATATAAAGGGCGAGGTAATTTGATTACAGCAGAGTAACAAGTAATTCATATAAAAAAATATAACAGGACCATAAATTGAGCCTTGGGAAACAAAATATATACTTTTACTTGGTTTAAAACAAGTATATACGACATTTCCGAGCTGTTATTTTCAAATAAAATACCACTGATTTTAGTTTATCTGTAAGGGTTACAAACTTTAGAGTTTGACACGGTTTACTGTGTGATAGTATTCCAGAAGTAAACTAAAAACCAATTTCAAGTTGTGTGACATTCAAAGTCCTAGAAGGTAGTTAATACAGAATATTGTAAATTAAACACTACAAACTTGTGATTGAATATTTTTTGTTCTTTGGATTTGATGCAATGAAAACAAAGATTACATTCTGCAATGTAAAATATATTTTAAAACACTTTCTTCTATTATCGCTGTAATTCAGAATAAAAAATTTACATTATCATTCTAAACAGTTAGAGAATTTTTGTGTAAAATGATTGTTTCTTTATGATGTAAACGAAGAGGAAATACATTTTAAAAATAAAGTAACAAAAGTTAGAGTTCTGTGAGAATCGTAACCAAGTCTACACTAAACTGTTAGTTCAATAAATACATTAAATGTAAGATTATAAAATCCTACTTATTCAAATTTTCTTCCAATTTTTTAAGTGAACTTCCTTCTCACTTCCTGAGGTTTATGTAATTTCCACAAACCCAAATCTGCAGATATGATATCTAACGATATCATTGACGCGTAACGCATATGGTTAGTAGAAGCAGCGCTGACAAACCCCCCCCCCTTTTTTTCTGCACCATTTTATCTTCCCCGCGAGCGCCTACAAGTTGACACGTGTCACGAGACACACGTGGCCAAGTCAGGCCGACCCGAGGGGACGTATAAGTCATTAATGCGTGCCGAGGTCAAGCCGCGGTAGGCTAGCGATTTTCGCCCACGAAGTAATCAAGACTGTACTGAAGGGGGGTATACACCAGATAAAAGGCTGACAAAGCTTGGCAATTGGGGCACAAGACCCCACCCTCCCCTAGCTACACGCAGAGACACGTCACCACAATGAAAATGCCGATGTAAGCAAAAGTTACGATAATGCGACGCTAGTTAGACGCAGGAGAAGAGCTGACAGCGTTTTGGCAGGGGCCGCTGGTCCTCACCTACCTTCCCCCTTCCCCTAACATGGGAGGCACGTGTATGAAGCTGGGGAGAGAACAGGAGAGTTTAAAAGCCAACTTGTGTGCCTGGGGAAGGGGGGATTAGTTGAACCAGGTCAGTTGACTCAGAAGTGCGCGAGAGGAAGTCGAATCGGGAGAACCGGAACAAGAGTGTCGTGGAGGCGTACGTTTAGAAGCGAGATCGGAGCCGCAGTCGTGGAGAGAAGTCTTCGCAACCAGGGCCTTTTCAAAGGCCGCCCGAAGCACCAGACCTCAGCCTGTCGACAACAGACCAGAACTACAAGANTACAGTTAGCACGAGTATGTTCATCGGGGTGCCATCTCGGAATTTTTTCTGTATATTTTAATTTCGTGACAATATAACTAACCAGTAATTTGAAACACCGAATGAAATCCTTATTGCTTAACCTCAATCTTCAAGGCACCTTGTAATCTGTGTCTGGTAAAAATAACTCAGATCCTATGAACCAGCCTGTATAGCACAGGTGGGGAATAGCATCATCATCATTTGGAGCATACATAATATAAGTGTTCTTTCTTTATTTTAGTCCCATACACTGCACTTACGATGTTGTTATTTACATTATTTATAAATATCACTTGCGCAACATAGTGATATCAATTTTGCGGATAATGTGCAAGGACGTAAGCACACTCTGCCAGTTATGGAAATTCTGAGTTCAGATGAGGTAGAGAGGGTGCGGAAGTGCTTCCGTTTTCTCCATTATACAAGATATTACACAGTTTAAATGGTGCATAATCATAATTATTTGAGAACAGTTGTGTGGGGAAGAGACTACCATTTACACATCGTGCTTGTATTCCTACTGTTGTTATAACATGTTTCCATTGTTTTTTTTAGTTGGCTGATATCAATTAAATGCTACTAATGTAAACAAAAACAGTGTATTTCTTTAGTCTTACATTTTGCAATGTCGCAAAACTGTCAACATTTAAGGCAGTAGCATTTCCCTGTAAAAATATGTTCCATGCGCTGCACTTGAGAATACCTCCGATAACATAAAACGAGAGTTGCCATTATAAAATTCCTGATAATTTCACACAATCTTATATCTTAGAATATTAACTTGGTAAACATATAGCACACTACCTTTCAGTTATTGAAATGTTGAACAGCATCATAAGTTCAAAAATGGCCGCATCTATAGATGAGCGCATTAATGTGTACAGATATTTCAGCAGTACTTCACTGAGAGCTGTAATTTCAGTGGTACCATGACCCTGTGCATCACAAATGACTTGACACAAAAAAGAGGTTAATGTCACTGCTGTCATAGAGCTGGAAATAGCACACTGCCTTACGCATCGCAGCTGGAGTTTCAGCTTAAACGTGGTTATAATATACAGCTGTAACTACATTCTGGAATTTTGCTTTATCGTTCTCTGAAAAATCTGTTATGAGAATCAGTTGTATTGGTTACAGTGAATCCTTTTGCATCTGTTGTTCCTTCCATTGTCTGCCTTTGTAAGACATGTGACTGTTGAAGTGATTGATTTTTTAATGTAGTGGATAATTAATTTAAATCTAATGATTTTTTTAAAACCAGAAACCCACCTTCCCACTACTAGATACGAGCTTCATCACAACCGTTATAATTTTTTTTCATCATCACAGTTGCATTATCATCAATTTTTTTACAACTGCTCTTCATAAAGTTTTTATATTCCGTATTGCATAGTTTTGTCGAGCAGCTCTGTTCTTGGTTTATAATTAGTTTTCCATTGTGTTGAAGAAATCAGAAGATGCATATATATATGTTCACAAAAGAGGCAAGAGCGAACACACTGATCCTTATCAGAATCCAGCATAACATGTTTAAGTCTAATTGTACAGAATTATTGAAAGGCACACATTTGAATCAGGATTCTTTTCTTGGAAAAATGCATAACACTTAATTTCAATTATACATTATTTGCTTTTGTTCTTTTTTCACTATCTTCACGCACGGTAATAAATCTTTCTTCCATGGAAGAAGCAGTGAAATATTATTAAAGTTGTAGAATTCTTAAATTCTTTACATACATTCTTCAGTAATTATCAAGGGATATGGAATGCTGTATTTGACTGACTGCACTTGTACATTAAATGATTCAGCAAGTCTTCCCACAACAGATGTTTTCTTTTCTAGGACAAGTTTCATTGTCATTTTTTGCTGCTTTACCAAAATAAAACTCACCCTTATAGCGAGCACGCAAAGCAGTCTACCCTAGAGTATGATAATTGAAAAATTATGCTTTATGGATTTTCCGGTAATCTTGCATCATTTTCCAAATTANGTCTACCCTAGAGTATGATAATTGAAAAATTATGCTTTATGGATTTTCCGGTAATCTTGCATCATTTTCCAAATTATGTAAATTTCTGCTGATTTCTGTAATTTGAATGTCGGTTCTTGACAAACTATTCTCGTATTATAAATACATATCTCTAGTTATTTTTGGCTTATGTCATGACCCATCCGTGCTATGCACTCCAGCATTCTCTGTGCAGCTGTTTTTCGTGCTTATTTTATAATTCTGAAATACCAAACACACTTCAGAAAATACAAACACGCTAGGATAAATATAAATTTGTTGAAAATNGTCTACCCTAGAGTATGATAATTGAAAAATTATGCTTTATGGATTTTCCGGTAATCTTGCATCATTTTCCAAATTAAGTAAATTTCTGCTGATTTCTGTAATTTGAATGTCGGTTCTTGACAAACTATTCTCGTATTATAAATACATATCTCTAGTTATTTTTGGCTTATGTCATGACCCATCCGTGCTATGCACTCCAGCATTCTCTGTGCAGCTGTTTTTCGTGCTTCNTGGCTTATGTCATGACCCATCCGTGCTATGCACTCCAGCATTCTCTGTGCAGCTGTTTTTCGTGCTTCTTTTATAATTCTGAAATACCAAACACACTTCAGAAAATACAAACACGCTAGGATAAATATAAATTTGTTGAAAATATGTCGTTAATGAGAAATTTAAGGATGGAAAATACAATCATCTGTAACGTAATAAAATATAAAAATAAATAACTGAATGGGCATAATTTATGTCACTTATTATTTTTAATTTGAATATGTTAAACTATTTGGTATTAAGAAACGTACACTTCTGAAAATATGTTATATTTTATACAGATTTCTTCATTAGGAAATATTTATATTTATGTTTGCCGGTGACTCTATTTTTTGTATACATATAAGTTTTATAGAGGTTAGTTTCAACACTGAATTTACATTTGACTTTATAACATCAGGTATTATTGGAAAGGTATCGTAAAAGTAAAGTAATGATCTTAACCTTGTCAACTATAGCGTAGCAATCTTGACTTCGCATATTGGGAAAAAAACAAATTATGGCACCGTATAAAAATAAGAAGTTACTGATATAACTAATAAACTTTCCAGTACATGGAAGAAAAAATTTTTTAATAAATTTCTTTAAAGCTTGTACGTTAGGTAGGTATTGACGTCCGCTGAAGGCAACATAATGAGGGGCGGAATCAGAAATATACGCAACAGTAGTGAGACAATTAAAAATGCACACGTGTCGTCCCGGGACTTGCACCCACAAAATATCATATCATAAGCAGGCGTGTAATAAACAGCATTACGCAGCTCGGTTTCGGAGCATCAGCATACGATGTTATCAGTCCAATGTCCTAAATGATAGGGTTTACTAACCTGAAATATTTACATAGCCACCATTCTGAAAATAAGTATAAGGCATACTTAAACCTCATAAATTAATATGGCCTGTCCTAGTACTATATCATAAAATTTTGTACGAATCTGTAAATTGATTTCCGAGATAAGACATTATTTTATTTTTCACGTGGAGCTATCTAACGAAATGGCGGAGAAATTAGTATATGTTTAGACACATTTAATGTTTGAAATTGATACTTTCATATGAAGATAAGAGGAAGTTTGTTTTATTGTTTCGTAGATATAGCATTTTATGATAAATATTTATAAACTTCTATTTTGAAAATGTATGTCTGACCCACACTTAACATTTCAGTTAACATGGCATGACAGAGTGATACTTGTTTCCAAAAATTGGTAGAAAATGCTGTTTTTCCAAAGATATTCCACAAATGGCGGACAAAAAATCTTTGTGTAGACACATTTGATAATTGAAAGTTTTACTGCCATTTGACCATGTCAAGTTGAAATTGAATAAATAGATTCGATGATATAGCATACTAAGCTAAAATGACTACATTACTGCCATTTTGGAAATAAGAGTTTGGCCAGTTAACATTTCCTGCCGCAGTAATAATTGTTTGCTAAATTTAGAAGGAATCGGTCAATTGTTTCCCGAGATATGATATGAACATTTTGTAAATTAGCATTGCACTATCTAACAAAATGGCAGACAAAAGAGGCTTTTGGTTAATGCATTGGATAATGGATATATATGTTTATAAAAATAAATAAATATATATGTATATATATATACAGTCAACATACAAATTTCAGTTGGAATTAATTAATCTAATTCGACGATATGTCATACTAATTTTAAGGATTTATATGGCCACCATTGTGAAAATAAATGTCTCAGCTTCTATAAACATATATATTACTGTATATTACCTGCCGCAGTATTATTTGTTTGCCAAATTTGAAAGGTATCGGTAAATTTTTTGCCTTGTTATTAATTAAAAATTTTATTTGTTCATGTGGCACTACATTAAAGAATGGTGGACAAAATTGTGTATTTTATTTGTGAGCATGTATGATTCGTGTAATATATTCTTTTAGCAAACAAAATTTGGTCGAAATTGGCGGAACGGTATGGTTTTATACTATATAAACCTACAGTGTTAGAACAGCCACCATTTTAAAATATGGGCAAAATCCATTTAAGTCCCATATTTTATATGGTCTACCATAGTATTACTTTCGTGCGAAATTTTGCGATAAGTAGTTGTGCAGTTTAAAATTATTTTCTGTATTTTCTCAGCAGTCATATACAACGTGTCATGAGTGCGCATTGTATTTTCTATAACCTTGTAATACGATTCGAAGACGATTTATATTCTCATTTATCTATTATAATTGAAAAGTGGGAACTAACTTATCTGTGATTGGTTACGCATATGAAAAAAATACTATCTCCAAAATTTTTATTCTGTTGTTGCTTTACTTTCTATAATATTCCTATTTCACTTTTCATAGATGACTGAGTAATAGTTAAGTGTATTTAAGTACTTCTATGTGGCTGACTTTACAGTTGATCATACGTTTATTTATCCTGCACGTGGTTATTTTAAGATTGTTTCTGATTATAGTAGTTTTGTACATTTCCTCTTTGTGCTCACGTAAAATTCTTGTTCCTTTGGTCATGAATTAACAATTTCTTCGACATAATATTAATATGTAACGAGTTTAAGGTCAAATATCACATTGCATAGAGAACACAAGAATTTTGGAAATAATTTCACTGAACTATTGCGGAGCATCCTCCTTAACGGTCTGGATTTGGCCACATTAAATTTTCATTTCTCTGAACCACTCATTACACACTCTTGTTAAACGAGGTTTCGGCATGCTATACATGCGTACAGCATGTTGTCCGAGATTGGTTGGAGCATCAAAATATTGCTTTTTACGAAGGGGGTATCTTGTAACATTTTACACGCTGGCATTGGCATACGAATCTTCTAGGAAACTACGTGGAAATGGAGGAAAGGATATGCAGTTAAACATTGTAAATATAATCTGTAACACGTTACAACAGGGAGTATTACGTATTGAAAAACCTCCGTATTCATTACATTATGCAAGTTCACATAATTATTAGTTGCAATTTGAAATTTACTTCTTAAATCACGAACAATTTATTTCATAACGCAATGGACTAGTTAAAATACAATAAATAAAATTCATTGACATTTTGTATGTATGGGGGCTAAGTAATACAACTTGACAAGTGCCTCTAATTATAGTGGAGACAACTACTCCATGTCACTGGATATCAGTGCATTTCATTATCCCACAAGTAGCTAGATTGAATAATAACTTAATTTACTTAGTTCTGACGTCACAAATACAAATGAGCGAGCGTGTGATACGAGATCACATTGGTACCGGTAGCACAGCCCACAATTTGCAATTCGGCTTCTGCAAGAGGTGATTGAAGATGGTTTGGTTTTGTGTTGCAGGATAAGGAAACCAGTGACCTCAATGCTGTGATCATCAATTGGGTGCAGCTACAATGACGAGATGACTAGAGCCGCGTTGCTGTTGCTGATAGGCTGCTCTCTGCAACATGTGAACTGCGTACGACACCACAGTGAGTAACAGTTCGATGACGTTCAGGACTATGGTAGTGGTTCATTTTGTTGCGTATACACAATGCGCCACAACGCAAAGATGTTCTGGTATTTAGAAATCGTAGCATGTTACCTATATTAAGATAAATTTTACATTTTTCTGTGCGCGACTTTGTAAAGAAACATTTTAACACGGTGGCGCACGTTGACTATATTGGGCTCCGGACCACTTGACACAAGACTCTCATTACATAGCTCATAACATCAACAGGTCGGCCTCAGCCTACGTCACATGGGCAATCATCGCTACCAGGGACTCTCTTTGTTGTTAACATTGAGTAGTATTTCAACTGTTTTGTTGCCACTCATTTGGATACGTTAATTCCCAATTGCTTTGCTTCACACTTAAATATTTACCAGTCTAACTTTGCAAAACAAAGTCATGAATATATTATTGGATATACTGTATTCTTTCCTATTCAAATGGCCCTTTGTCGCTCCAAACGAAAATTTGAAAGAATTTTCCAAAATGGTTTTAGTAGTCTGCTTGCAGTATTTTCGAAACTCTCCTTAGCCTTTTGCGCATTTGCAGACTACATTAGTTGACGTAATTTGTGCATCCAATTCATTCTATGTAGTTACGTAGTTGCCTGTTGGCGTGTATAAACGTATTGCCAGTTATACATAGTGATAGTACAGAAGATATTTATACATATGCCGTTTGAAGTTGTCGATATGAAGAAAGGAAACGAGACGTAGGTAACTAAGTAAAGAACAAAATGAGAAATTGTACATATAGCATTAGTGCAAAAAAAGAATGGACTGTAATCAGCCAGCTTAAAAAAAAAAAAAGGCTGCCATAAAATTTAACCCCAGATTAAATCAATGAAATGTATAAACAAACTCATAATAGAGTTTTCTGGATGTTATTAAGCATGAAATCATTATGACAATTTAATTCTTGAACCTCAGCCGGTGGCATAGAACAGAATAATTCGTATGTTTAACGTATTGTAATGTAAAGGTTCTTATTGATTGCTAGTATCTAATTCCATTCCTGTTAAGTATTTATTACTTCGACGACAGGTCAGTTCATAAAATATTTACTGTTCCCTTTAAATATTTTGTAGTGCCTATTATAATGTCAATGTAGTTTATTGTGCAACTTGCATGGTATGTTTTTTAATGTTACGGGTTCTTCCAAAACGCGTACCGAAACAAAAAACATGATGCTCAAGATGCCATCAGAATGATAAAGTTCTACTATCTTCAGTCGGTAGAAGAATGGAGTTAAAGTAAGCGAATACAAACTTTCTTATCCAATAAACACGCAGGTCGAAAAATGGGTTTCTGGTCGTTCTAATAAGTTATATAAAAAGAAAAAACAGGCCTCGAACGCAAAGGAAGCAGTAGAGAATGTATTAAAATTAGAAAAGTTCAATAATAGANTAAAAAGAAAAAACAGGCCTCGAACGCAAAGGAAGCAGTAGAGAATGTATTAAAATTAGAAAAGTTCAATAATAGACCAGGAAGCTAGGCTGTAAGAAGGTTGTTGCCCCCATAACTCTCCGTTAAGAGGATTTGTTGTGAATGGAAATGCAAATGCAGCAAAGAAGAAAAACCAACTCCATCACCATCAGAATATTAAAAAATATTTGTTAGCCTAGCGTTATTTAACCCAAAAAGAAATGAATGCTCGTTTTGTAGTAAAACACAACACAGACGACATATTCTGCATGAGTTTGCTGAAACAGTGTTAACTTAAGCATAATCTCGTGCAAAGAAATTTTGTGAGATACTGAGAACACTATATATTAGCGCTATGAGTGCCTCTTTTTATTAACAAAAGAATCATGTTCCATCAACCTTATTAGTAAGTCAGGTAACCTTTTCCCAACAGGTGAGACACTGGAAGAAGGGAACAGATTTCAGGCCCCGAAACTCTTTAAATACTAGTAATAATGTATATAGCTAAGTGTCAATTCTGTTGGTTTATCTGTTCTTTCTCTGGTTATTTCTGTGGTTTATGTGTTATTCGTAGTGGTGATTCATTTTGTTTTATAATCTGACAAGGAATACGTTTCCTGACTTGTGTTTCATGGTGGTTTTTGTCCTATTTTTGTGTGTGTTTTGAGTTTTATTTTTCAGCTGTGCCCAATGATATTGTTTTTTTGCACTATTTTGTTCACTCATGTTGTGTTTTCGCTTTTTGTCATCGTGTTGTCTTATATTTTGCTTTGCTTTTGTTGTCTGTCTTGTTTTTTAATAATTTAGTGGTTCGCCCTACTTTTCATCGTTTTAATTATATACATTTAAATTTTTCCTTGACGAGAAAACAGCTTTTCTTATACCCTGTCTGTGGTGTTGTAAAGGTTTTTTTTTTGTTTTTTGTCTTGCTAAGTTCTGTGTGTGTGTGTGTGTGTGATTTTTATTTATTCTCATGATCGGCATTGGGCACAGTGCAATCTAGGCTAAGTAATACTGTCGCGTAGAAGAAAATAGAAATAAGTTGAAAGTTGCTGTCGTAAACTCATTAGGCGAGACCACCAAAGACTATTATAATAGGACACCGCATNTAGAAATAAGTTGAAAGTTGCTGTCGTAAACTCATTAGGCGAGACCACCAAAGACTATTATAATAGGACACCGCATAGTAATTCCTTTGAAAACAATAACTATACTATGGCAAAAAATTAAAGGAATTTTTTTTATATAAACGTGTTATAGTGTATTACAGCAAATGAGTGTTTCATATAAATCTCTGCACATATATTCATATTATTGTATTTTTTATTTTGAATTGTAACTAAAAATATATTATTACTCTAAGTATTGTATTTTTTTAATGTTTCATAATTGTCATGTTGGCTGGAACTGAACTATAGGTTGCAGGATTTGACATATGTTCCAAAGGAATCNTTTTTTTTTTATATAAACGTGTTATAGTGTATTACAGCAAATGAGTGTTTCATATAAATCTCTGCACATATATTCCTATTATTGTATTTTTTATTTTGAATTGTAACTAAAAATATATTATTACTCTAAGTATTGTATTTTTATAATGTTTCATAATTGTCATGTTGGCTGGAACTGAACTATAGGTTGCAGGATTTGACATATGTTCCAAAGGAATCNTTAATGTTTCATAATTGTCATGTTGGCTGGAACTGAACTATAGGTTGCAGGATTTGACATATGTTCCAAAGGAATCTTAATTTGCATTATATTTGACAAAAATATTTTTCAAAGTATTACTATTTAAATGACTCTAACATTTATGAAAAATGCAACACCAAGGAGTTTACGAGTACATATGATTAAAATGAACTTTATACCACGGATTATATTACACATAATACCGATGATAATACACAATTTATTAGAATTACAGAATTGTGAATGGTGTGAAGCTTCCACGTGCTGCAATCCGCGCACGTGAACGTCGTGGCATGGAATCAAAGAGGACCTGGATATGTTCCTGGGGAATCTCCCTCAACGTGGATTGTATGCGAGTTCACATATTTTTTTCAACAGTGGTTGCTGGATGGACATGGTGAAACAATTCGTGCACCAACCATATCCCAGAATTGATCGATGGGTGGCATGTCAGGCGAACGTGCAGGCCATGAAAGCAGTGGTACTCATCGTTCCTTGAAGAAGGCTTGCACATTCCTCGCCACATATGGCCGGGCATTGTCCTGCTGAAATATAGCATGTAGATTTTCCTGGAGGAGGGGCAGTACCTCGGGCTCTAAAATCTTCCTGATGTAGCGGTTGCTGTTCAGATTTCCCTCAACACGTGTGAGTAGAGACCTCATGTTGTATCCAATGACGTCCTAAACCATCACACTTGGCATTTCTCCGCTATGCCGCTCCACAATGCAGACTGTCAGACTGGGGTCACCACGGTAGCGTCTAACATGTGTGCGGCCATCACTGTAGGACAGGTTGAAGCGGACTTGTCCGAAAACACGCAATTTTCCACTCAGCACGCCAGCGACTGTGTTCACGTGCCCATTGCAGTCTGATGCGTTTGTGGGTTCTGGAAAATGGGAGCTGACGCAATGGCATGCGTTCCACCAGTCCAGCCCACAGCAGAAGGCGTCGAGCCGTCGACGTAGACAGGTCCATACCCGTTTCAGTGCTCCAGTGTTGAGCCAACACTGTGGACGAGGCTGTACGGTCTGTTTCGACCATGCGGACAACATGGTGATCACCCCGTGCTGTAGTCACATTGCGTGGTCCAGTAGCCGCTCATCGCTGTGTACGTGTCGTAGCAGCATGCCCTGTAGGAGTCAAAATGTCACGGTATGACAAACCCGTTTCCCGGAGACCGATCATTCTGCCTCATTTGAACTCACTCACATGCTGATATGGCACACTTTGACGTCGACGAGGCATTCTGGCACTTGCTTTCACTTAGCTTGACGGCTCTTCACTGACTGAGCTTGGCGTGACACGGACTTTTCCAGTCACACAAGAGAGGGTGCTGCTGGGCCTACATGTACGCCATCTCTCTGCAATTGTAATCACTTATTGTTGGTACACTGCTCTACACATCCTCCGAGTTTGGATTTATTCGGGACATTCTTTCCGAGTGTTGCAATTTTCACAAAAAAAAAATAGTGTATGTTTAATTACGAATTGCACTTTTCTTAAATTTTAAATGTCACTTTTTTCATGTCCATTTCAATTTATGGAAACATTTTCCTTTAAATTGAATTTCTTGTCTCCTGCAGAAGTAGCAGAAGTACGTAAATAGACCTAGTGCAGTCTGGAATACACCTTTTCAGATAGAAATAAGAAAGAAAAGTCTTCCCATATCTTATAGTCCTACTAATGTTAATAGGTACTCAGTTATTTGGTGGCCACTAAAGTTAGTTCATATTTCTTTAATAGCAAAAAGAGTAAAAAATTCTGAAATAGTAACTTTAGTGTTTAGTTATTTCTAGTAATTTAAAAGACTCTCTTAAACGATGAAAGGGCTCTAGTAAACGTGCACATTGCAATATTAATTCGTATGTTTGTCAAAAGGATATATTCTGAAGGGAAAGATGAAACAGATCATGGTTTTAAAAAGTGCTACCAAAACCAGGAATAAATTCTAACGAAGATATGGCGAAATATTATATTTAGTTTATAGTATTATTTAATAATTTTATATGATCGCTTAAACGATGAATGGGTTGTGGTAATCGGTTACACGGCAATATTAATTTTTCTATTTCTCCAACGAACCGTGTTTCATTATTGGCAGGTACAATTCCGCATTTCGCATTTGCGCAACGTGGCCGAAGTACAATAGATTTTCTCCCGTTATGTTCTCTTCCTTCGCCAGAGCATTCCGCCAGTTACTCAACACACGGTCTCATTCCGTGTCATAGTTTCAAGGACAGTGGTTACAAACAGTTATGACCCAAAATATTGTCGCTCTGAACTATACTAATTCTGCCCAAGGGCGCTCTTTATATTCGTCCTGTTATTACAGTGTCGAATGAATTTATTGATCTTAACTATTTTTAGTATCATAACCTTGCTGTGGTATTGTATAATATTTGCACGTAAATTTCAAAATAAAATTACCAAGTAGCTATTGATAGTGTTTACAGCCGTTGCTTATGATCCCGTCATGTTTTTATATAAAATGTACTGACTTAAATCAGCCAACAGTGAGGACGTNTTACAGCCGTTGCTTATGATCCCGTCATGTTTTTATATAAAATGTACTGACTTAAATCAGCCAACAGTGAGGACGTTAACAGTATCCCAGTTACGCACAACTATTTATTTCGATTATCATTTTTTTAGGGGAATATGTAAGAAATCGCGATATTACATATGTGAAATATAGCCACTGGAAAATAAGTTTTAATTATTACCAGAATTTGATCCTAGTCCCTGTCTGAGTGAATATATGCGACATGAAAAAGTCATATAGTTTNTTACAGCCGTTGCTTATGATCCCGTCATGTTTTTATATAAAATGTACTGACTTAAATCAGCCAACAGTGAGGACGTAAACAGTATCCCAGTTACGCACAACTATTTATTTCGATTATCATTTTTTTAGGGGAATATGTAAGAAATCGCGATATTACATATGTGAAATATAGCCACTGGAAAATAAATTTTAATTATTACCAGAATTTGATCCTAGTCCCTGTCTGAGTGAATATATGCGACATGAAAAAGTCATATAGTTTTTTATTTTTAAACTAACAAGTGGCAATTAATTTTAAATTTCTTGGGCGTCTCTTATGCTTCGTCATAGCGCGAGGTGTACCGTGTGTTACAACTAAGCGGTACATATGCTCGAGAAAGCCAAAATTTTCATCTCTGAAGAAAACACACGCTATTATAAACCTGGGGGAAAAAATTTTGTTTTTAATTTTCTCCACTTAATTATGATAACTGCTGCCTGCAGAGGTTATTTAAAACGTTAACAGCAGCTAGCCGTGTAATCAAATTCTCCGAGAAACTTTAATACTTGGTAAAACAAAAGCGCATTTCTTAAGGAGTCAGAAAAAAATGACTTTCTCTTTATCATTACAACGGAAAATTTCATCACTCGCATTTCAAACTTGTTACTGACAAGAGAGGCTATGTAAAAATAACAGATGTTTAAAGAGATGTATGTCTATATTATTGAGGTCAGAAATATAAAAAAATTGCTCGCGCATTAAATTCAGTAGTAGTATATAAAAAATCCATATTAGCATATTATACCATTTAAAACCTGTAATCCTTCCTGCCATACAATAACGCCAGGGCCGTAAGCAATATATGTTTCAAAGACTGTATTTAATAATTGAAAAAAAATTTTTTATTGTGATTGCATAATATCTTAGCGCCAAAAGATGCCTGCAAATGTAGGGCATTGTTGTTTTACTCAGTTTAAAAAAGAAGCATAAGACTTCGGTACTCATATCTCGTGAAGCGATCTTATAATAACAAGGTGAGACTATTTGCAGACTGCATGTTACATCTACTTATCTTAGCAAGGCTAAAGTCATGGCTTCATTCACTCTGNAGGTGAGACTATTTGCAGACTGCATGTTACATCTACTTATCTTAGCAAGGCTAAAGTCATGGCTTCATTCACTCTGGCACCTTTCAATATAAAAAATTGTTTTTATTATTGGAAGGCGGCCCACGCGCAAATCGTCAGTACATTTTTCTTAGACATTTATTGCTCTTGAAAGCCTATAAATAGATCTTGGTAAATTTCTATGACCTTATTAACTAGTCCTTTCATGGAACTGTAAATGCAATTAGCTTGTTAAAAATTATCTCGTTTTCCCGAATCACTTTCTGTCACGACAGGGGAAATAAAGATGCGTTCCATAGTAAAGAGTCATCGGACTGTACTGAACCGCATGAGCCGAAAACAGGTTACTAACGTCGTCCAGTGCTTGCATATATTGAATACGCTTGGACAGCCCTGTATAACTCCGTCTGTCTTTAAGGGCTGAAACCAATTCAGTGCACCATGCCACGCAACACATGAAATTCCACTTTGAACCATGGAACTATAAAGTTCAGTTTCACTTTCATTTTACAGAGTGCTATTTGTAAGTTTGCTCATAATATTGTATTTTTATTTTCAAACAGACGACACCGAACGTTTAGTTGGCCGACAACATCCGAGGCGCAGTTTTTTGTCATACGACCGTTGCACCGCGGGAAATATGCCGTTATTGAAAAGTTTGTCACACTGATTACTTGAACGTTAACATGCTGAATGTCATCAAAGATAAAATGAACATCAAGGTAAAGTACAATTTTTCCAGGCGGCCGATCCGAACAAAACAAATTGACAAACCGCGTGCTGCCCGCGGGCTGTTCGTTGTACGCGCCTGCTAGCCCGAGGATGCAGGACATGATGAAAAAGAAAGGAAACATTTGTATACTTGCATCGTTGGGATTAAAAAGAATTCATAAATAAATGCGTTGGTTTTACAGGCTTGTAGAAACAACCAAGTTGTTGAACACGAACAAGTGAAATTAATTATACGTTATTTGCCTAGAGGTGGGTTGGAATTCCGTGCTGTTTGCTACCTTAAGACCTGCCGGCAAATATTTATACCATAATTTGCCATTGTGGCCCACAGTATCAAGAAATATTGCATGCCTGAAAAATTTTCTACCCGGTCTGAAATCTAAAACGGAAATATTGATATACAGGTTAAGTGCATTCCATATAAGGCTTTCTATCATTCGGGTGATAATGCAGATTTCAGTGCCGTGTGAGTAAAATTTTTAACTAAGTAAGATGAAAAATGTAGAGATTTTTAACTGGAAGCGATATGCCTGGAAATTCCACGTGTCTTATTCCAGCATGGAAAGTCATCACCATTATTGAACGATATAGATGTCGCGGAGGAAATAATATGAAAACGTATGAAATGAAACTAGATATTTATAAGTAGAAATTTGGCTCTCCATTCACCTGCTCTCCATTGCTTGTGCAGAGCAGGCTCTGATAGAGAAAGTGTGGCTGGAAGAGGACAACTGTCGCTCGCGTTGGCCCCGCAATGCCCCACGAAAATCTATATATTTGAAGAAGAAGTGACAGAGGAGGCCAGACGAGACCTCGCACTTTATCCTCAGTCTAATATAACCGTCCTTGGAAACAACAAGTGTGTAATTAGCGGCGCCGACTTCGTGAAACATGTCATTCGCCCGGGAACACACTATGAAACATAGGATGGAGATTGCTTCAACTTCGTTGTGATATTGCCATGCAGAATTACAACTTTTCTCAGANTCGTTGTGATATTGCCATGCAGAATTACAACTTTTCTCAGATCATGACAAATTGACAGAACATGCATTCGGCATGACAAATTTCTGTGAATGCTCTCAATATACAACACATCTGGTGCTCTTAAATGGTTTAAAAGGGCGATTCATCAGACCGAATGAATTATCCTCATTGTGTCCAGTATCTTTGCCCTGGCACCATTGCCATTGATTCAAAGCGCTTCGCTGCGTCACACATTACTTTGGAATATCCGCTCCGGAATGAACGTGTCCACAGTACATCGTTCTGTCAAACTGTCTTATTTAAACATATCAGTGAAGATGGTTGTTCACCTGGGATGATGCCTGGGTCACAGTTGTGTGTTTTCTGGCGAAAGCCCACTACTCTATCTTCCTTCATATACCTATCCATTTCACTATCGTTCCTTGTCATAGATGCTATCATTATATTTTGTGAATGGTGACGTAACTGTTGATAGAACGCGTTGCAAAACACACGCTTTTGGCTTTTTTTTCTTGTCTCTGATGCTTCAGCGAGTCGTGCTCCAGCGATCGGACCTCTTTGTGAACTGGAAGCTAGCAAGATGTTCTTAAACGTGAATCTAAGAAAGACAGGAGGTGGTGAGACTGATCTTTGCTATAATAACTCTTGAAGCTAGTGGACGTGGCTTATTCGCCATATTGCGGTTGGCAAAAATAATGTTATTTAGCATTGTGTATACGGGACTGTAGTGCTTTGAAAAATGTGTTTCGAACTGTGTTCATGGAAATTTACGTATTTACCTCGTGTGAAAACTTATGCCAGAAACCCCCTCGAACCTTATCCTTTTTCAGTTCCATCTGTCATTAAAGTTATTGTGCCATATTTAAAGAAGAAACTCTCCGGGATTTTGGGGTGACATCAAAACAGAGTTCGAATAACGCGTGTATGTAATAGTTTTTAACAGTTTACGTAAAATTGTAATTTTTGAGGCATGTAGGCGAAATAAGTTACACATATAGACGACTCGAAACGGTAGCAGACTCAGTGGAAGTCTCGTGTCTGCCGCTTGTCTCGTGTATTAACAGACTGACACGATGTCAGAACTCTGGTATTTGTTAAGGTGTTTTATTGTATAGTAGGGTTAATTTCCGGGATTAATTGTATGGTACAGTGTGTACGCGATTATTATTGGTTAATTGTCCAGTAGTCTTCCACTTTTTGTTGTCAACTAAAATAAAGTTATTTCACAAAATATTATTTTCATTTTTAATCCAATATCATGAATGCAGTTATTTCACAAAATATATTTTAAGGTTTAATCTATCATCCTAATCAAAACCGTAATGGGAAGACAATGAAACTAAAGTAAATCTCAGAAGGAAATTAAAATTAATACATCTAATGTATATATATCTTTATAAATTGATGCTGCTACACTTCATTATTTCTAACATGAAGCATGCTTGACCTCAACATCTGTACACCCAAAGTCAAATGCTACTTTTTCTTCAGAAAGTCTGCTGGAATTCACAATTATCAAATTAATTAAGAATGTATCGAAATGCGTGATTTTTGTTAATTATGAAGAAATGCTAGAGGATAAAAAAATATATATATTCACACTATGTATCACTAGTACTAATCGTGGTGAATCGTAACTGCATACAAATGAACATTGTTATATTTGCATTACATACTTAAAAATGTGGTCACTAGGATGGCTATGAATATCAGAAAAATTGTGGGGCAAAAGTTGTAAGACATGAAATGACCTCTGTGACAAGAGATGAAGAAAGGTACAAAGAATGTCAAATACATCCTCAATGCCTCCAGAATTGTACTTTCACACAAAATCTGCACCACTGTGATTCCCTGAGCACAAGCTGTAGGACGCTCAGAGGGCGCAGCAATTTACCAGCACCATACAGGTTTACCAGTTACATACAAAGTAGGTAAAAATTGTGCGAAGCAGGTAAATCATTATTCCCGCCTCACCCGATATCACCTGCGATCCACGAAGCATAATGGAACAGATTTGTGCAAATGAACTTCTCTGGGGTTAATTGATGGCCAGTGCAAAATCTCAACTGTTTCAAACCTCAAATAAAAAACAAAAATTTATTACCTTACCATCGCCAACATCTGTAACAAAGTTGCAGAATAACTCACATTGCGACAGAAATGGCACTCATGTTGATAATGTAATGCAGTTGTTGCGTTGGTGCAAAGAAATACATAATTTGTATATTTACAAATAAATATATCAAACAAATTCTTTCTAATCGTGTGACTGGCCTAAAGTACTAATAAACATTACACTGCACCTTATTAATTACTAATGGAACGTATATTAAAGGACCGTTGCAGTGGAAAATACCCACCATTGGCAATTAAATTAAACCCAATGATCTACTAAGTAATCAATAACAAGAGGCTACAAATAGGTGTTGACTCAAAATTCGGACACTTTCCACATCTATTATGTAAGAATTCTCATATATCGACATATTAAATTTTCCGCAAATTATAATTTAGAATAACATTTCGTACAGTCAAATTTGAAAAGATCCATTTACGTTTCCGTCGTGGTACTTTGTCTCAAAATCTACGTCTACACTGATAATAAAACATTAAAATGGCTGCCCCAATTAACCTCTTTTAATTCAATTTCGTTCACCGCAATTTGTTATTCTAGGACAAAGTTTACATGGCGCCTTATATAAAAAAAACAGGATGTAACACCTGGTACGATATGAATGCTCAGTTATTTTTGCTGTTTTTCCTGTCAGTGTACAATTTAACATGCATCATATTAACACACATATTGATAGATTTATTGGTAGACACTGATTTGCTTGTAGAACTGCTTTACTTGCTAACGTCAAGCTGCAGAGAGCCAATATTATGAAAAATGGTTCGGGGCCAATATGACCTACGGCAGACGATGGTAACAGCATGTTATGTTGTATTTATCATTGTAGGTAATATGATCCCAGAAGAATTATTTGTTATACATATTAGTGGTCTGCAGGTTGACAGACAATCAGTTCTGTATGTGAATCATTGTTTGCCAAGAAATATGTGGATTAATATGATGCATGTTACTTTTTTCACTGACCAGACTAACAGAAAAAAAACATTTAATAGTATTTTGGAGCTGTTATCCATTTGTAAGCCTGATTTTTTTCAAAACAAAATATAAATATACATATTAAAATATAAAAAAATAACCAAGGCCCAGTAGAGCACAACAAGCAATGCCTATCAAGCAATCCACAGTAAAGTACATGTTACCGCGTCACACATTCATTGTGCACACAACACATCAAATCCATCAGTTACACTTACGGCAACATTGATGTTGAGGACATCGTCTGCTGGAAGGATTTTGCGGTCAGTGAGGGGACTTCATCAAACATGGCAGTTATTTAACTTGTTCAAGCTCCAGTATTGTAGTGTTTAAGAAAAAATTTTAATGGCCATTGAACTCTGGTTATATGTTGGTCATGGTTCTCTAGACACTTTTTTAATCAACATTTGAAAAATGCCACTACCCCCTTAACAGCACATATTTTAACTTGCACACTGACCAGCATGCATCTGTTGAAGGTGGTAATGAAGGATGGAAAATTGCATGTCATAATGTTTAATTAATAGTGATAGCTAAACATTTGTGAAAACTAAAATTTGTTCGTTAACTTTTTTTTCTGAACATAAGTGTGTAAAAATAATAATTTTTTTTTTTAATTTTTTCAACTATTTCACAGTTATATTTTACTTGTATGGATACAGTCGTAAAACCCATGGTAATATTAATTTTGCTTATTTTGTGCATAAATTTGGATCTTCAGCAGGGCTTTCAAAAGTGCTTAGTTCACGGTGAAGAGTCTATTTTCACAGCGAAGCCTATTTTCAGAAAACTCTCTGGTACTACAGCTGTTAATGTTTTCCATTAAAAATTACTCCGTTATATCGTTCTATATGCTCCAAGAACCAAACTTCTTACCAGACTTACGGAGGGTATTTCTGTAGTAACCTGTTTTGAATATGAACCTAGAATGATTACATAATTACAAGGGTTCCACATAAACAATTAAAATGTTTTTGCGATATCATGTTGGCAATAAAAAGTGTATTTGCAAAACACTGGATAAATTGAATTTTTCAGAAAAATTACCTTACGAATTTGCAGTGAATCGCAGAGGGACATCATAAGAATAATTATAATGATTATAATCAACGTTATGTGGTAATACTGCAGACATAGCTAGTCCACATGCATAGATGTATAACTGGATTCAAGGTTAACTTATATACGTATAACGCATTAGATAACAAATATACAAAAAAAAAATTTTTCCACCTCACCTCTCTTAGCCAAAGGCCATCCGAGGTTTTTGTTTACTAATCTTCTATTCATTATAATCATTCTTGCTACTTCCACTTCCAAGGAATATTATTGGGCTTGGGAATCTTCTTCTTCCTTCCCTTTTCTTTTTCCGTAATTCCACACGTTCCTGTTCTTCTTCTTCATCTTCTTCTTTCTTATAGATTCTTCATATTTTTATTATCCTTTCTTTTGTTATCATTCTTCATATCCTTTTATCCTTTTGATCATATTACTTCTTATTCTTGTTTTCTTTTTTACTTCTTCTTCTCTTCATCCTCTTCCTTAACAACTTCTTCTTCTATCCTTCTTCTTCATATTCTTATTTATTTCCATTATTTGTATATTTCTTTTCCTTCCTCCTTATTTCTTTCCATTATTTGTGTATTTCTATTCCTTCCTCCTATGTTCCTATTTCTAGTCTTATTCTTCACTTCATCCTCAACAGCTACTTCCTATAATACCCATATTCGTCGGGACACCTGATCTTTATCTAGAGTCTTATTCTTCTTCATTCCCTCTTCCTCTTCATATTCTTTCTTGTTTCCTCCCCTTCTTCTTCGTCTTCTTCATCTACTTCTTTCTTATAGTATCTTCATCTCCTTTAATTATCATNTCCCTCTTCCTCTTCATATTCTTTCTTGTTTCCTCCCCTTCTTCTTCGTCTTCTTCATCTACTTCTTTCTTATAGTAACTTCATCTCCTTTAATTATCATGTAATATCTTCTTCTTATATCCTTCTTTCAATCAGTTAATCTTTCGACCTTCTTTAGTTCTTCTTCATTTAAATCTTTACTTTAAAGTTTTCAAGTTTTGTTCTTCTTCTTCTTTCCCTTTTCTTTTTCCCTTATTCCACACCTTCCTATTCTTCTTCTTAATTTTCGTCTTTTTCTTTCTTATGGATTCTTTATCTTCTTTTAGATAACAAGTATACAGTAGGAATTTTTCTTGATTTAGCTAAGGCTTCACATACAATTGATCATAAAATGCTCCTCGATAAACTTGAAGTAATTGGTATAAGAGGAATGGTAAATATTGTATTAAGTCATATTTAAATAATATAATACAAATTGCAGCTACAAACTGAATACATAATTATAGTTGCGGATACGATGAAGTATTTTACTCTAACCGTAAAATTTATAATACTGGGGTACCCAAGGTTAGTGTCCTTGAACCCATCTTCTTTTTAATTTATGTAAATGATCTCTTTACAAATGTATCTAATTAATTGTAATTTAGTATCATATGCGGATGACACTTATATGATAGCAAGTAATATAGATAGTAAACTTCTAGAAACTAATATTAATAAAACTCTACAGGAGCGAAAAGACTGGTTTCTCTCTTTTAAATTATTCTAATACAGAAAAAACTTATTTCATTCGATACCTTAAACAAACCATTCTGATCCTTAGAATATAATTATTGATCAAACTACAGTTAAAAAACTACAAAATATTACGTTTTTAGGTGTCATAATTGATGATAAACTTAGCTGGAATTGTTATGTTAAAAAAGAACTAAATAACTAAGTGTAGAATATTATGTATTACACATTTTATCTAGTACATGTAGCCTAATGTGTCTTAAGGCAGCATGTTTTCCTTATGTGTATTCATTTATAAACTGTGGTGTAATATTCTGGGGAATCAATAAATAAAATTTTGTTAACAAAATTTTAATGCAAAAGATAGCAATACGAATAATTCTGCAAAAAAACCACTGCATACATATTGTAAATCTTTGTTTAGATTTCTTGGAATTACCTCCCACTCCGTATATATACATAAACAGAATGATTCATGAGGAGTTACTGCCACTCACAGGGCAAAATATGTCATATAAATGTAGGTCCTATTCCCAATATTTAGAGAGTAATTTGAAACATTTGAAGAATGACGAATAAAATAATAACCCTTTCAGAAGTAAATACAGTGCTGTATTATCAGACCGTATTGTTTACAGTTGAGCATCACAATTGCGTCTAACAAGCTTACAAAAGACGTTCAAAAATGTTCCCGTCTACTTCCATACACGAGGCCGGACTATTACAAACCGCACGTGATGCTCTACGTAGCTGCACATGGCATGCATGATACGCGCAAGTAGTTCCTCGCGTGTTTTTGCAGTTCTTTGGTCAAAAACATCATTCATCCATCCCCGTACGCAATAATCTAGTAGTGATAGATCTGGCGGTCTAGGGGGCCAGGGGTGAAAACCGCCTCGTCCTATCCATCTCCCAGGGAAATACACACTTAAGTGTTCAACCACAGCACGGTGGTGGTGAGGAGATGCACAATCGCGCTGGAAGATCATACGTCTCACTCCAAACGGAATATCCTCAACTAACAGCGGCAGTTCTCCTTGCGAAAATTTCAGATACACCACGCCAGTCAAGCATCTCGGGTAAATGATTGGCCCAATCAGCTGATCGTGTAGAACAGTAAACCACACATTGATGCTTAAAAGATGTTGACAGCTCCTTTCTACTGTAGTGTGGGTATGCTGATTGTTTAATTACTCTGTAAATATTGCGAACAGAACCCAGATTTGTGTGACATAATTTTCTCCAAATGATCTGAGGAATTAATAAGTCCTATTCATTCCAAAATCTATTGATACTGAATGCCAATTCAATGCTCAAATTCATTGTCATAATAGAAGAACAAAAGATAATATTTATTCGAACTATGTTAATGAATGTAGCACAATTAAAATCGTACAAAATAATGGTAAAAACTGTATAGTAAAAAACCCCTTAAACTTAAAATAACAGGTGAATTTTCAAAATTCCGTAAAACTGATTTCAAATTCTTACTTAACCACTGCTATTATAATGTGGATAATGTTTTTGCAAACAAGGAACTTGATACAACTAATATGAATTAGACCTTTTAAGAATGTAACTTACTGTGATATTTATTTTATTATATTAGCATTTTAATTTCTGTTCACATTTTCGTGCAAATTTTATTCCGTTGATATGTGGGGTCTTGCCTTGTATTATATGTACTACAGCTACATTTGACATGTTCTATCTCACAGAATTGAGATCGACAGAATACGAATAAATGAATAAAAAAAGAATGAACAAATGAATCGCCATGGCATATTCATCATATTACGACGTAATTTCATAAAAAAACCGCCAATTTACAGTGGTTAAATTATAATCAAAAATCGATGATTGATTCAGCTATTTCTAGACAAGTTACAGTTAGTTGAGCATATGTGTTTGTGGATTGCTGTTTGTGCTGATTGAAGTGTTAAATCTAATTATTTTGTGGAAATACGAGCATTTGTGAAGTTTAGAATTGTTTCAATAAAAGGTGAATGTAAATAACGTGAATTTATCCTAAATATATGTGATTGGAAATGCAAACCGCTTCCATTTCTGTTGAATAACATAATTGAAGTTCAGTTAATCAGTTTAATGGGCTGACATCGTGTAATGTTAAAGTGGAAATTGTATTCAGCGACATATTGCTTATTAGTGTAGAAATAGCAAATCTTGCATACTATCTGCACAAATCGGGGCTTGTAACATGAGAGAAACTCTAAACACGCGGAAAAAGTGACTTTAAATTTAAAAAAAATTGTAACTCAGAGCTTTCTAATAATGACTTTCCAAGAACAAAAGTATTTAAATTTATCATCACTGAAAACTAAAACCTAAACCACCCCTAACCATTTTCCTTTTTTTTTTTTTTTTTTTTTTTTAATATTTTACATTTATTATTTAAATAATACCTAGCATTATCCTATATAACATTCAAAATACAATATACCTGAGATATGTCAAACAATACATTCACAAGTTTCCATTACAATAATTTGTAGAAATTTCACTTAACTTTTTTATAAAGTAGGATTATCCATTTTATAAGTTATAAACCTTTAAAATAATACACCAAAACAATTATTGTACAAAGCTCTAAGAAATACTTTGAGTGAGTAATTATTTTTTCATGTTTTGTTGCATGTATCTAACACAACGAATTAAAATTTATATCGGTTTTTTATATAAATGAGTGCCATGGCACGTAAAACTATTAAAATTACAATGTAAATAAATAGAGATAGAAAGCTAAATCAGATATTTTAATTAACTTAACATGTTTCCAATACATTCATGAGTTATAATGATACACCACGAAAACTTCAGTCTTTCATTTTAATTACTGTTGAAAGGAGTCTTTAATCCGCTTAAATTTTCTTTTCTCTATTGAATGAGTCATTGTTTGATGGACACACTTTGTTTCCGCGGCTTGAACTTTAACTTTTTTGCCC
Source organism: Clitarchus hookeri (assembly GCA_002778355.1). Taxonomy (NCBI): domain Eukaryota; kingdom Metazoa; phylum Arthropoda; class Insecta; order Phasmatodea; family Phasmatidae; genus Clitarchus; species Clitarchus hookeri. Next base: position 185,642 of record NQII01005271.1, on the reverse strand, counting down.
CTTCGATAATTACTTGGACCAATGCAACATCTTTGAAGTTTTTTCTTTAAAGCTTTTATTTATCCCATTATAATTGTTTTCTTTTTTGACAATGTATAAGAAAGAAGTCGTATTATTTACATTGCATTTAGTGATTTTTAAGTACGTAAAAAACATCTAGATATAGAAATGCATATAAAGTTATCAAAAACATTATCTAGGTGGAATAGCATAATCTTGGTTGTAATTTATACTTATGGCAAAGCAATTTCTAATATGTAATAAATGGAGTAACTAATAATTTACACAAATATTTAAGTCGTACATTGATATATACACATGCATATATGCACTAAAAAAAATATTTGAGTGACTAAGGCAAGGAGTCTGAGATATTTTGCAGCTATGTTTAGGTACATGAAGAAGAAAATAATTTATATATAAAATGCATATTGTACAATTATTACAAACCTTGTCTAGGTAGAACATATTAAGATTATTATATAATAGTTGTAAAAAACCGATTCTAATACAAAATTGAATTGTCTACAGTAAAGTCTTCCGTAATCCCTCCGCTCTTTATTAAGATTTACTCCTTCTTGTCTTTTTTTTCTCTTCCATGTATGCATTATAGCTCTTGTAAGCAATACGCCACATTTTCAAGAGTTCATCTCTAATAGGGTTTATATATGGTTTACTGAGGTAATTTTTTAAAACACCCTTTACAGTTATCGATGCATTTAATGTTCTTTCAGACATCGAGGATCGATCATTGGTCAGTTTTCTACATGTAGATTGAAACCCTCATTCAAGATCTGCACTACTATGTGAAAGTGTTAAGTGCTGCTTCCATAACTTTATAAAGACAGTAATAAGTGAGAGAATAGGGCCCCTGTAGTATAGTATAGCCTACTTTACTACACTTTATGCAGTTTATACCACTTCTGCAGTCCCAAATATACAACTGAATTATATATTTCTCCTCTTAAAAAAAAAGTTCGTGCATTTTGCAATATTTTTTCTTCTCCCTTTGACAGGAAGGTAATTATATAGAATGGGGTCTTTGCTAAAAATCGGGAAAGTAATACCGGCAAACGTTATATATGGTTGTTACTAATCACACTTAATAGGAATTGTATTGGGGCTTCACGTAATTTGCAGTATATGCCATGAAAAGTGATAAATGGGAGGGCTATGAAGATCGGGGTGGTTTATGCGATAAAACCAGTAATATCCAATATATTTCTATCGGGTCGCTTTGTTGGGTTAAATGCTAAATTGTCTTTGCAAACCAAACCTTAATTCACGAAACGTGATTCACAGGGTTTATTTACGTCAACACGGTAAGGTTATGCAGCTATAAAGCACTCTAATCAAACAGTGTCGGAATATAATTTAATTCTGTTGAATTTCTCAAGTCTCATCTTGTCTACATTCATCAGAGGGTTGTTCTACGTAATATAGTAGTAAAAGAAATGTACATATAGCATGTCATACAAAAATACGTTCACAGCAGTTGTGTGCAAACAGTTGACGTACGTCGCCATGATACATTCGTAAACTAATTATGCACAGAGTCAGGAAACAAAATGAGCATACATTTTAGTTTACGTGACGGTTGTATGCTGGGAGAGTGCGCAATTTCAGTGTACCGTGTAAATCCGACCGTGCAATGGCTTGTGAAGTACGAGTGGTGTTAAGCGTGTTTCGTTGCGATTCCTTCCGTTTGACGTGTTAAATCAAATAGTTGTATGAAAATTCGAGTGTTTCTATGCAAATATGTCAATGTGAAGTGTTAGAATATAATAACTGTGCGGAAATACAAGTGTTTGTAGAGTTTCGACAAATTGAATAGACGTTAACGTGTCCTACAAGTGCGTTATCGACAATAAAACACCAAGGAGCTACACACGCAGGTTTCATGGGTGAGTAGTGTAATAAATATGGCATTTTACATGGAAAGGTTATAAAGTGTAGTGAATTGTACTGTGTAGTATTGCATGTGAGTATGGTTATTGAAGAGCATTCGTACGTTTGCCACCAGCCATGTGAAATGCAGCGGACCTAACAAAATTAAACCTAACTTTACGGTAGGTGAAACACAGGGGGTGGATGAACCGACATGAACTTACTTATTATGCATTTCGTAACACACTATCTCGCGTCGGCACACACTCTCGCTGTAATCACATATCGTAAAGTCAGATTGAGTTAGGTTAGGTCTTCTTGCATTTAACGTGTTTAAGGAACCTAAATGATATGTCGTTTTCGTAAATATTACGTATTTTACCCCACAATTCCCTGCTCTTCATATCTCTCCCCATTATCGGATTTGGTAGTATGCACTACGAATGTCGTGTTAAGCCTAGTAAATTCGTGTTGAGTGTTATTAGTAATTTTGTTTTAACGGGATTAAGGAACCCAAATGATATGCAATTTATATACAGTTTACGTGTTTTGCCCCACAATTTCCTTGATATTCATAGCCTCCCCACTATGGCATTTCGTAGTACGTACTGAGAATGTGTTGATAACCCCTAGTAAATTCGTGTTCTGTGTGACTAGTAATGTCGGTTTATAGTATTTTCCAGTGAATTTTAATTTCTTTTCTTTAGGAAAAGCCCTTATTCTAAATTATTACCGACAATTTCTCCGAGAATCCCACACCATGCGGTATGTAAGAGACAATTTAAAAATTAAATAAAACTACAAAATATTAGAAAAAGTGACTAATTCTCCAAAAAAAGTAGAAATAAGTGAGAAAAAGTGACATCTTACAAGCCCTGGCACGTACTTATGTAAAATACAATAGACCTACTCAAACTAAACCTAATTTTACAATAGGTGAATTTCAGGGGGTGGGTGTGCCGACGGCGCCGTCACGTATCGGAATAAACGATTATATCTTATTCCGACATGATAGAATTAAAAGTGGTTTATTTCTGTTAGTATTTTTTGAACCTGTAAAGAAAACCACACATATAAAGTGCGCACTGAATACACTGTAGCTAGTTACATATATATTTAAATTAATTCAGCATGTTGAGCTACATACCAGTCAAAAGTCACATCTTTGTTTCCTGTTTTCAAACCTGTTTGTACGGCTACACGTAGAACAACTGATCGCTACTGTCAGTATCAAAGACTGAAATTTTAGATCCCACTTAAAATTTTTGCTGAAATCACTCTTACTGAGTAATTACCACAGCTTAGCTCCGACAACAATTCTTCACCACGTGTTTTTTTGCCAACCCCAATATGGCTACTAGCAGACGACCAAAGCTTTAAAATTGTGACTTCATGCAAGTTCTTCCCCTTCTTACCCCCATGTTCTTACACAACCCTTTCTTTGTTAATAGACTCATACTTCAGACTTTACTGCCAATAGGGGTGAGATACTTCTGCGCTAGGGGTCACGGCTGTGCTACAAAGAAAAATTACGACCCGTGTTTAATGAGTATTATATTATTAAACCCATTGCATGTATTTTGCGTAACAACATTATTTTCTGCTGAGTTTTGTGACAAATATGTATGCAGTGTAAATACACTCTTATCACACCGTTTATAGAACAATCGGTTTTATATATTGTTCAATTAAAAATTTAATTTGGACGAAATAAAATGCACCTCCAACGTTACAAGCAAGAGTGATAGTTTTGTGATTTCTGTATTTTCACTACAATTTCGGTCCGTCATGAGAATCTAAATACCTGAATACGGGTACTTAAGTAATTCATTTAATAACATTATTCAGCAAGGGCATATGCTTCCCAACGCTAGTTTCCAGACCTGTCATCCCGTGATCTGCAATCACTGGCACATGGCAGACAGCAGGATTCGTCATGGACTACAGCGAGAGACCGATTCGCAAAGCACCAAAAGTAACGACGCAATGTTGCAGCGCATTTTCATGAAATCTTCAAAACTCTGAGACTTACACTCAGACCACCTTTTACAATACAGCTACAACAAATGAATATATATTAAGAATAAAAGCCTACTCTGAAAATAAAGAAGCAGGTTGCCTGAGGTGGGAAAAGTATACCGATGTCAGTACTTCGAACGAAATGATAAAGATTACTTTGTACCATGTTAATTAATTTATTAGTGCGCGGGACATATATCAGTACCATTCATGTTAATCGAATTACAGTGGTTTTTAGACATCAATATAAAAAAAACAAGAACTTGCATGTAGATATACATTTATATATATATATATACTAACATTTTGTACAAATACTTTCCCAGAGTCGTGTATTTCTGCCGAACTATTTCTCGCCCCGTAAATATGTACATGTTTTTGTGACGCAAGACACCGTGTAAAATAAATACATAAATCTGGTAAAATATTTACTCACAAAGTTGGCAAAAAACCTTATCAACTATTAATTCTTCTAAGTTTTTCTATGTTGGATTTCAGAAACCTGTGGAGTTAAAGTTTAGTTTATGGCGTTCACTTATATCCTGCGCACTCTTAAATATGGATATCTTAAACTTAGAATAAATAATTTATTTTGATTATTCATTCTTTCAAAAAGTACATAAAAATATTTTGTCAAAATATTTTATACACATAATTTATGTGCACACATAATCCAAAGAATTCTAGTTTAGGAGTATTCAAGCATTTAAGCTTACATTACCATTCATATTTCTCTAAGAACTTTTATCAAGAATTCAATGTGTATATTAAATTATAAAAGTTAACCGAAATTCGACAATTTTTTTTAATTTACCTACAGTTACTTATCTGAATGTTAGCCACCAATTCTGCCGGTTTCCCAAATTCAGCTCAATAGTGATCAGTCTAATGAGGCCTATCCCTTAAAGCTCTGATCGCAGTTCTTACGAACCTTCTACACGTTCACCCAAATTAAGTTATTAATTTTTTTTTCTTACTGTTCACAAAACACCTCGCCATATGTATTTGTCGCCTGTATTAAATCATAAAAATTATTTCTCTTCACCAATTTCCACCGCGCAGATATTTCCGAATCATTGAAATGTTATCTCTTTCTTTCCTAGTAAAATTGTAAAATATGTTTAAGCAAAATGCCAGTTATCGCATAACCTCCCTTCCTTGCTTTCTAGCTTTGTATATTTTAAGCCCCCTCCCCCTTCCCAAAAAAAATTTAGGTAGACAAACAAACTCTTTGCGCCAACTTTTAAATACATATTCCACCCAGCTAAACGGTTATCGACCTAATAATAACTTTCAATGTAATTAAACGATTAAATGCTTGCAGTTTAATAACGTATTGTGTGAAAAATAATATTTTCCCATTTTTATCTAAATAGACACCTTTCAGTAATCAATAATAAAAAGTGCGAACTCATTAGAAAACAAATCGTATATTTGGCAATTTGAATGGGCTGACAGTNACCTCCCTTCCTTGCTTTCTAGCTTTGTATATTTTAAGCCCCCTCCCCCTTCCCAAAAAAAATTTAGGTAGACAAATAAACTCTTTGCGCCAACTTTTAAATACATATTCCACCCAGCTAAACGGTTATCGACCTAATAATAACTTTCAATGTAATTAAACGATTAAATGCTTGCAGTTTAATAACGTATTGTGTGAAAAATAATATTTTCCCATTTTTATCTAAATAGACACCTTCNATATTTTCCCATTTTTATCTAAATAGACACCTTCCAGTAATCAATAATAAAAAGTGCGAACTCATTAGAAAACAAATCGTATATTTGGCAATTTGAATGGGCTGACAGTATAAGTTAGAACAATGTAATATTTACACCTTATTTTCAACCATATTCACGCTCACATGCACACGTAAATATATAAATATTTGAACAGCGTCAGTTAACAGTTTTTCGCTGATAGTCTCCAATATGTCTGAAGTAGTAACGAATCGGTTGAAAGCCGGATTACCTAAAACTTACATAGAATCATTCCAGCCGTACCGCAAAGTATAATAAACATTCATGTATAAATTACAGGCCAAACACTGTGCATACGAAATTCAAATTGACTACCATGGAAAACCATAACTGAGTGTTGGCTGACTCCCTTGACTGAACATGCACGTTTATAGCTGATGCAAAAGGAACAACGTAATACGGGCCTGGTTTACATTACCACCGAGCATTTTATCAAGATTACGATTGGAAAAAATTAACGAGTTTCCGTATTTATCAGTTTCCAAGTAAATATTCACTCTATGCTGTTGTGTGAAAAAGTTACTCGGGAGATCCAAATGATTCTTAAAACACTGCGCCTTAATGAACAGTTGATGTTGAAGGATGTTCTCNAAAAGTTACTCGGGAGATCCAAATGATTCTTAAAACACTGCGCCTTAATGAACAGTTGATGTTGAAGGATGTTCTCGATAAAGTGACGACTTTTGAAATCAACCTTGGAAAAAAAATCACCGCTCCTACCTGAATACATTTTAAGGTGTGCATTGAGTGAATTGAGCCCAGTAAAGTTGGGAACGATGGGGGGAGAGTATTTGCATGTCTTAACGNTTTAAGGTGTGCATTGAGTGAATTGAGCCCAGTAAAGTTGGGAACGATGGGGGGAGAGTATTTGCATGTCTTAACGTTGAATGTAAAGTAATAGGTAACCATTTGTGATAACTTCAATTATTTCTTTCGTTTTTTGTTTGTTTAATACATCTAAGTGTAAAAAAATTAGACACAAAATATTTACTTTTATAATAATTTCACAGTTTCACTTTACCGACGCATGAATAAAGTAATGAAGCAAATGGCAGTGTTAATTTTACAAAGCGCGGAATAATACACAACGTGCATGCAAGTAGACGTTAAGCAGGGCTTTCAAAAGTTCTCTGTTTACCGTAAACAGCATACACTAAAAGTGCTGCCAACGGCGCGAAATGTGACGAACAACAACACTTATCTCCCTGGGGGCCTCTGGCAAAATGGCATCTCGTTCGAGTTAGCCGGAGCACTCTCATCCCGCTGCGAGTAGCTCTTTGATGCTACATTTTCAGATATGATGTACATTTGTGGTGTATGTATGTACCTACCATTAAAAAGACTTATATTTGAAATAAAATAACGGGTTTTCGGTGATTCTAAACGTATCAACCTTGTGTTATGAACATGCTTGGTAATAGCAAATAGCTGTGGTTGCCACGAAAATAATACAACTTTTCTTTGAAATACGTTTTCGTAAAATTTCTTATTCTGTGTTAAAATTTTTAACTGAAATAGACTGAGGCTTATCCTTAAGCCCGGGTTAGTCAAGTTTCCTGTGATTTCCTGTGAATTTAAAAAAAGCGTTTAGCTGAAAGACAAAATTTTATTTCTGGCTCTTTATATGTTGGTCATTGCTTATATTTATGCCACAAAACGAATGGATAATTATATTTTACGTTTGAAATATTTGGCACTATTACTTTAGAAGGGATTTTCAACACCAAGTGTATGAACTGTGATACAGCATGATATAATTCCCAGTGTTTTTTACTGTTATACGTAATATCATATTTTATACATAAAATGCAATAAACCCTTTACCAAGACAGAGTGTTGTTTTAACTACATCGCAATCACTAAAATNATATTTTATACATAAAATGCAATAAACCCTTTACCAAGACAGAGTGTTGTTTTAACTACATCGCAATCACTAAAATATTTGAGCCCGGTTTGTTATATAACTTTTTTAAAAATTACATATTTTAAAAAAGATTAAACTAGGAAGGGTGATGTGTCTCGCTCACGCAAAATCCTCAAACTTCCAGTAGGCGGAGTTCTTAAGCTACCATTTTGCTTGTTTCACCAGAGCACCAATTTACTATATATCGTACTTGGTGAATCGAAGGAGATTTATACATAATTTTATACATGGGCGGTTGCATCGTGTATTTTACGGTGTCACAGACTGACTGGTATAAAATATTTAATATAATATTTTCAAGTACTTCCAAGTTTTAACTTTCACGATTGTGTAAAACTATAAGTGAAGAAAACGTGGCAACGAACATACATTCCACAAATTCTGGATTTCACTTGAAGAAGGCTTTCCGCATATAGCTAAGAGAGTTCTTGTGGTTTCGTTGCAGTTTTTGATTACGTAGTCTCGTAAAGTTAGTTACGATTTTTTGTTAAGTTCCATACTAAAATTGCGAATCGTATATGTATGAAAATTCTGAATGAAGAAATTCAAATGAAACACGTTCGTCCCCACATGAGAGAACATTGGAAACTCGCCAAACACGTAACAGCCACTGACTAAATCTTAAATCTTGTGTGAAATTGTGTGTGTCTAATCTCCTGCCTCTAGAAAGATATGCACACTGTATATAAATATTTTACTCCATATTAAATATGAACAATACTGTAAATTTACCCTGGTATAGTTTATAACGCTGAACCAGGCGTGCATATTCACGAATAGAACCCACGCAGGTTTTGAGCGACGTAAAACTAATTACAATGCGGTGTATATCTCTGTCACAACACCTAAATTGATGACACCCGCGTGCAATGGAATCCCCAACACAGCCCTGTGGTGTACATTACAGGAGACGTATTAGATCAATTATTTATGAAACCCCGTCGTCAGCAACGATACACGAAGGAATAGGCCTTCCCGAAATAACGAAAACCTTTCCGGGTTGCATCGGGACTGTAAGTACTACAAAATACGCGAGATTAAACATCCATCGGTACCTTAAGACCGTAATATGAAAATTGAAAGTGAGAAAGTAAGGTTTTCTGGGTACTATCAAGGGAAATTTTAACGAGCGTTTTGTGTGGTAATGAAATTAATTTGTAGATATTGAGAAGTCTTTAATTAACCTGTATATTGTTAGTGGATACAAAGTTAGTATAGAAATAACAAGACGCTTCGTTTGTATTTGGAGTATGATATTAGGAGAGGAAGTATGACAATTGTTAGAAAGGTTCGATGTAGTATAGTTATTTCCTCAAAGTAATTGTTTAGCACTGTCGCCAGTAGGGTGAAGCAACTGTGACTAAGATATGGCTCTATCCGATATTACGAACCTATCCGATTTCCCGTCACTTCAACTTAAAGTGTAAATATTTAAGGAAGCGAAAACCCACTGAAAAAAGTAAATGAGAAGAAGTGATATCGACATAAACGGATAGTAATATACATTTGGTACAATGAAAATAAAAGAACATGGAAAGGTAAAGCATAAATAGAAATGTAAAGCGTTGTCTCTTACAACGTTGAAGATCATTTCAGAAAGGTTAAAGGGCACTGGGCACCAATAAATTCATAATTTTTTATTTGTTCGAAAAATCGATTAATTTGTAGACATTAAATTGTCATTATTCTTATCTCGCATATAAAAATCCATATCTCATATTTTGTGCAGTTTTGCAATTTATGGACATAGAAATAAAATTAACGAAAACATTTATTGAAAATATAACATAGGTGACTGAAAGATACTGTATTGATTAATGTTAAGTTTCACTTAGCAACACCTATTCCACAAAAACTGTGAAAACATTTTATAGCGTATTTTTTTTAAGTATTATTAAAGTAATTCCTGTTATCTTATTTCAGTGTGAATGAACTCATTTCGGTGGATATTTTTTATTATTTGTACATCAAAGAACACTAACAATGTGGTTTTGGCATGTCATTAGGCAAAAATTGTACTGTCTACATTTTTATGGAAGTTAATAGTAATTGTAATTAATTTATATCATTTGATCATTATTTCGTGCAAATATTAAAAATGCATAATTTTTCTGTACCAGCGCTTTTAAAATATAATCTTATAGTTAATTTACAGATGTACTTTGAAATTAGGAGGGACATAAGCTACAGTGAAACTATTGCGCCCCGACTGAAAAAGACTTGCATTCCAAAGAAAATGTAATATGTATAGAAGATGTAGGTAATAATTTTGCTCTTAGGAAACATTTTGAAATCGCTAGCACACTGGTTTTTAACAGAACTCGAATATTTTTGTTCACGAAACATGACTCCATGAATGGCGTATGTAACGTATTTGTTTGATATATGCAAATTACTACACCTTAATTATAAACAGTTGTATGTCGGCAGGATGATAGGCTGAAACGTCGTATTAATGAACTAGAGTTGCGTATCACAAAATTACAGCTTATAGGTATAACTGGAAAGACGAAGTAGGCATATCAGTTATGTATCGTCAGTGGTTGTGAAATGGAAAAATAAGTAATATGTTTATATCATGTGCTATTCCTACACAAACAATTTATTGAACATGATTAAGTTAATTGTTATTCAAGACATGTGTCAGGTATCGCCAGCGTATTACAGTTGAGTACATTTGCAACAAGGCATAAATGTAATTATAGTAGCCAGTGTAGTGTGCGGTATGTACGGTATGGGTCAATCCCGTGCTCAATTTTAAATTCCAAGTGAAAATGAACATCCACATGTGGTTGCCGCCTTAGGTAGGGTCACGTATAAATGAGATAAAACTGTCGCTGTGACCAGCCCGGGGAATTGATGAAGTAAGATGAGATGGGTAGAAATGCAGCGAATTGAGGGTGTAGGAGGAAACGGAAGAGCCCCGATTAAATCCCCTTGCAAATATAGTGTTCTCTATACGCGTTACATGAATGTCCTCCATCCGAACGTTTCCCGGCCTCCGCACAGTGTTCGCATAGCTCAACTTACGAGCTTATATTTCTATTTTTAACTGANTAAGCTACCATTTTGCTTGTTTCACCAGAGCACCAATTTACTATATATCGTACTTGGTGAATCGAAGGAGATTTATACATAATTTTATACATGGGCGGTTGCATCGTTGAATTTACGGTGTCACAGATGACTGGTATAAAAAATTTAATATAATATTTTCAAGTACTTCCAAGTTTTAACTTTCACGATTGTGTAAAACTATAAGTGAAGAAAACGTNATTTTCAAGTACTTCCAAGTTTTAACTTTCACGATTGTGTAAAACTATAAGTGAAGAAAACGTGGCAACGAACATAAATTCCACAAATTCTGGATTTTACTTGAAGAAGGCTTTCCGCATATAGCTAAAAGAGTTCTTGTGGTTTCGTTGCAGTTTTTGATTACGTAGTCTCGTAAAGTTAGGTACGATTTTTTGTTAAGTTCCATTCTAAAATTGCGAATCGTGTATGTATGAAAATTCTGAATGAAGAAATTCAAATGAAACACGTTCGTCCCCACATGAGAGAACATTGGAAACTCGCCAAACACGTAACAGCCACTGACTAAATCTTAAATCTTGTGTGAAATTGTGTGTGTCTAATCTCCTGCCTCTGGAAAGATATGCATACTGTATATAAATATTTTACTCCATATTAAATATTAACAATACTGTAAATTTACCCTGGTATAGTTCATAACGCTGAACCAGACGTGCATATTCACGAATAGAACCCACGCAGGTTTTGAGCGACGTAAAACTAATTACAATGCGGTGTATATCTCTGTCACAACACCTAAATTGATGACACCCGCGGGCAATGGAATCCCCAACACAGCTCTGTGGTATACATTACAGGAGACGTATTAGATCAATTATTTATGAAACCCCGTCGTCAGCGACGATACACGAAGTAATAGGCCTTCCTAAAATAACGTAAACCTTTTCCGGGTTGCATCGGGACTGTAAGTACTACAAAATACGCGAGATTAAACATCCATCGGTACCTTAAGAACGTAATATGAAAATTGAAAGTGAGAAAGTAAAGTTTTCTGGGTACTATCAAGGGAAATTTTAACGAGCGTTTTGTGTGGTAATGAAATGAATTTGTAGAAATTGAGAAGTCTTTAATTAACCTGTATATTGTTAGTGGATACAAAGTTAGTATAGAAATAACAAGACGCTTCGTTTGTATTTGGAGTATGATATTAGAAGAGGAAGTATGACAATTGTTAGAAAGGTTCGATGTTGTATAGTTATTTCCTTAAAGTAATTGTTTAGCACTGTCGCCAGTAGGGTGAAGCAACTGTGACTAAGATATGGCTCTATCCAATATTTCGAACCTATCCGATTTCCCGTCACTTCAACTTAAGTGTAAATATTTAAGGAAGCGAAAACCCGCTGAAAAAAGTAAATGAGAAGAAGTGATATCGACATAAACGGATAGTAACATACATTTGGTACAATGAAAATAAAAGAACATGGAAAGGTAAAGCATAAATATAAATGTAAAGCGTTGGCTCTTACAACGTTGAAGATCATTTCAGAAAGGTTTAGGGTCACTGGGCACCAATAAATATACAATTTTTTATTTGTTCGAAAAATTGTTTAATTTGTAGTCATTAAATTGTCATTATTCTTGTCTCGCATATTAAAATCCATATCGCATATTTTGTGCAGTTTTACAATTTATGGACATATAAATAAGATTAACGAAAGCATTTATTGAAAATATAACAGAGGTGACTGAAAGATACTGTATTGATTAATGTTAAGTTTTACTTAGCAACACCTATTTCACAAAAACTGTGAAAACATTTTATAGCGTATTTTTTTAAAGTATTATTAAAGTAATTCCTGTTATCTTATTTTAGTGTGAATGAACTCATTTCGGTGGATATTTTTTATTATTTGTACATCAAAGAACACTAACAATGTGGTTTTGGCATGTCATTAGGCAAAAATTGTACTGTCTACATTTTTATGGAAGTTAATAGTAATTGTAATTAATTTATATCATTTGATCATTATTTCGTGCAAATATTAAAAATGCATAATTTTTCTGTACCAGCGCTTTTAAAATATAATCTTATAGTTAATTTACAGATGTACTTTGAAATTAGGAGGGACATAAGCTACAGTGAAACTATTGCGCCCCGACTAAAAAAGACTTGCATTCCAAAGAAAATGTAATATGTATAGAAGATGTAAGTAATAATTTTTCTCTTAGGAAACATTTTGAAATCGCTAGCACACTGGTTTTTAACAGAACTCGAATATTTTTGTTCACAAAACATGACTCTATGAATGGCGTATGTAACGTATTTGTTTGATATATGCAAATTACTACACCTTAATTATAAACAGTTGTATGTCGGCAGGATGATAGGCTGAAACGTCATATTAACGAACTAGAGTTGCGTATCACAAAATTACAGCTTATTGGTATAACTGGAAAGACGAAGTAGGCATATCAGTTATGTATCGTCAGTGGTTGTGAAATGGAAAAATAAGTAATATGTTTATATTATGTGCTATTCCTACACAAACAATTTATTGAACATGATTAAGTTAATTGTTATTCAAGACATGTGTCAGGTATCGCCAGCGTATTAGAGTTGAGTACATTTGCAACAAGGCAAAAATGTAATTATAGTAGCCAGTGTAGTGTGCGGTATGTACGGTATGGGTCAATCACGTGCTCAATTTTAAATTCCAAGTGAAAATGAACATCCACATGTGGTTGCCGCCTTAGGTAGGGTCACGTATAAATGAGATAAAACTGTCGCTGTGACCAGTCCGGGGAATTGATGAAGTAAGATGAGATGGGTAGAAATGCAGTGAATTGAGGGTATAGGAGGAAACGGAAGAGCCCCGATTAAACCCCCTTGCAAAGATAGTGTTCTCTATACACGTTACATGAATGTCCTCAATCCGAACGTTTCCCGGCCTCCGCACAGTGTTCGCATAGCTCAACTTACGAGCTTATATTTCTATTTTTAACTGAAATTTTTTTATTTATTCTTTATATTTTTATCTAATGCCGTTACACTACAAACTAAATAGTTCATGAAAAACGTTGAGAATTTATTATTTTATAATAGGAACTTTACATTTTCTATTTAAACAGTATTATTTTCTGTATATCAAGTGATTAGAAACTGTATAATTTTATAAACCATGTTAATTCTAAACATAAAACCAAACGTAAATAAATTGCGTACGTTATTTTACAAATTTAACGTCTAGTCATTAATTTCGATACTTGACGATTCATTGTAATGATAGATATGTAACGTGCTCAACTGGAGCGTTCCTGGAAATAGCTCTGGATTCTCTAACATATTCTAATCCTCACCAGCTAGATGGCTTCTTTTTTTTCGGTAGTGGCTTGATGGAAGATATGAGGAGATCCGAAGATATTAGGAGTGCATGCAGTAAGTCATCGTTATTTTGTTTCTTCCCTATTTTTCTCGTGTTGTGCTCACAATGGTACTTGCATTCTATGCCTCGTCGTTCAAATGCCCTATGTGAAGCAACAGAAAGTCCATGATATCAGCCCCGTGAGTTAATATTTTATGGAGACTTTCTGGCATATTTTACCATGGAAACTGATCGAAGAATATTACAACAGAGCGTAGAGTATATTGCCTGAATGACTCTGTGCGAAGCTTGTTGCCAAAAGATAGAGATCGTAAAAATACCGAAAATCTGGTGATTAGCTATTCGATAACACCCATGATTTTCGCGCTGCGATTTTTGGGTTCTCGAAAAATCTTCTGGTCATATTTCCATCGATCGTTAGTGTTTCCGGAGCTCTGCTTGACGACTTTAGTGAAGATACCAGTTTTTTACCGAAATGTGTCGGTAACATCACATTTATTTTCCTCCACTTTAGCTTGATCATTTGCTTGTACTCGAAACATTTAAATAAGTAATGTGTATTACATATGTAATACACACTCAAAGTGACTGTTATGAGCATGCAAAATGGATGTAAGAAACTCGAACAACTGCATGCGTGTTTCTCCATATTATCGACACATGTCCACAAATATGCATACAAATAATACTTCCGCACATCTACGCACCTTGAGATTAGTCTCATTAGGAAGGTAGATACATATCACATAATAATAACAATCGTTTGCAAAGAAACAAATTGTACTTTGTTGGCATTGCTCTAATTAAAACGGAAATCTCGTGAAACAACTAATTCTTTTCGAAGTAATAATAATTCGGTATTATCATGGTACACGAGACATTAATAACTATAAATAATATTGGAGCTCATGCCTGAAGGATCATCAGCCATGGTAAAACAATCACTTTAACGAAAAACGTTCAAAGACTTTCAAACCTAACGACTGAAACATAGCAATAACAAGGCGTAACTGACCCTAATATTTCTTCACGCTCGGCGTATGACTTTGCAAGTCGCAGAAGGCGATCCTCGCCCATAAAATACGACCGTTATGTCTTGTTATTGTCTTTCCCAACACATGGCCGCATTACATTGGCAATGGCTGGAATTTTCGAAAAGTCGAAAAAATTACAAATGATCTCCTAAATGTTGCTTTCCGAACACTGTGCGCCGTGGAAAACAAACATTTTGTGTATACAAAGAATTTGTGGATGTGGTTGGGATCGAACCCCCGCCAAAAAGGAAAAGCATTCTTCAGTTTTCGAGGTTAGCCGTCTTACTCAATGCCCTACTTTAACACTGTATAGTACACACTCGTATTATGGGTATTCAGTACTCAAATATAATGGCAGACAGCTGCATGTTTCACAATGTGAAAGTACTTCATTCTGTCTAAATATGTACATATTCTGCACAAGTACGTACATGTCTTTTCAAGGTCAATCTTAGTAGAAGTGTTGTAACGAATATTCGCATTCGCATTCGCATGCTTTTTAATGTTCGNGTCTTTTCAAGGTCAATCTTAGTAGAAGTGTTGTAACGAATATTCGCATTCGCATTCGCATGCTTTTTAATGTTCGCATTCGCATTCGCAAAAGTTATGCGAATATGTAGCGAAAGTATTTGGCAATGAAAAATTATAATATTTATGAATTAACAATGCAACTGCTAAGATTTATAATATTTTTATTTAGGTATTTATATTTTAATANAATTATAATATTTATGAATTAACAATGCAACTGCTAAGATTTATAATATTTTTATTTAGGTATTTATATTTTAATACAAACGTTTTAATTGGGGAACAGTTTTGATGTTACTCATTAGGTACATACAGACGCTTTTAATAATCTTTCATTCTNCAAACGTTTTAATTGGGGAACAGTTTTGAGGTTACTCATTAGGTACATACAGACGCTTTTAATAATCTTTCATTCTTATTTATCTAAGCAAAAATCAAATTTAGTTAGGTATTTACCTAAATTTGCAAACTAAAATATCAATTGTATGAAAACAGAAATTAATTTCGAACTTCTAAAACACAAAACACTGGAGCTAAATGTGTTACCACATTTTTAATTAAACGAATCCACTTTAAATGAGATTTTCTGTGAGAACANAAAACACTGGAGCTAAATGTGTTACCACATTTTTAATTAAACGAATCCACTTTAAATGAGATTTTCTGTGAGAACACAAATGCAACTTGATAGGTATCTGAATAATGTTAAATCTACTACAGATTTCTGTATCTAATCATATTGTACATTCAATATAATACTTATAAATTAAGTTAACAATATCATTTTTGAGAAAGGAAACGAAAACATTTCGTCTTTTTAATTAAAACAAAAAATTATCTTCAAATTAACATGTTAATTTTAACTTTGGTTCTAGTTATATTATTTTTTAACACAACATTTTAACATTTCTTCTTGAATTCAAAAAAATAATAGATAAACTATAATAGTAATTAAGTTACAATTTATTTACCAAATATACTCAAGTAAGTTATGTAAGTTTCATAAAACACTGTCATGTGACGCCTTTTGAATGGAAGTCTCGCTGACCCCCATCGCGAGCGCCTACCAGTTGACACGTGTCACGAGGCAGGTGAACAGCCAGAATTGATCGCAGTTACATGTGTCAAGGTTGTGCCGAGTAAGAGCTGGCATATCGCTGGAACACCTGGATAGTGCTACGTACATACGTAGGAAAGCGGTAGAAATCGCAGACACAAGTAAGAGCACCTCTAGTTTCACGCCTGAGAAAACGGCTGACCAATTGAAAGTTGGGGCCACGAATATCTCTCACCCCTACCACCCTTGTAGCCAAACCGCAGAAAAATAAGCTGAGATGGTAAATTCAAGGGGCAGATCACCACTTCTCCCGCCCCCGAACCTTCACCAACCATGGCACGTGGCTGAATGGCTTTGTACTGAAGGCAACCACCTCCCTCCCAATAAGAGACACATGTGCCGAGACTTAGGGAGGGAAACTGGAGAGCGTATAAGCGAATTTACGCGAGGACAGTTCATTATCACCGCGCTGAGGGAAGAGTTGCGTCAAGGAATCGCGAGAAACCGTGAGCAAGAATCCGAACAGCTGTCCAGTGAGACAACACCAAATACGGGCCATTTTCCAAGGCCTACCACTTCACCGGAGCTCATCCTCAGATGACATCATACCAGCACCCACAGCAGAGTAGTTAAGTATGAAGTCGCCGCCCAGAGAAGCCCCCCTCCACCACGAAGTCACCCCAGTTAATACAAGTAGCCAAATTAGAGTACCACACCTCGGAAGTGTTGCTGTATGTTGTTTTTGTTCAAACTCGAGACAATATAATTACCCAGTTAAGTGAAACATCAAAATACTACCAAATTGAAAAACCTTTAACCTTCTAGGCACCTTATAGTCTACACCTGGAGCAATTAACTACGACCCTATAAACCACCAATATTCCACAGGTGGGGAATAGTGTCAACACTTAGTAATTAAATTGTAGTAGAGGAATATTAAAATTCAAAAATAAAAGTTTTGATGCCTTTTCTCCTTGCAGCCTATTTCGGTGGGGTGTGTAAAGAAGGCCCGTCCCACTTAAAACTCTTTCGCTAAGTACACTGGTGGGTGGTATTACTAAATATTACCAGGCTATAGGAGAAATGTAGACCCACCATGTAAGTGGGTCTACATCATTTTCCACACGTTTAACTATTTAATATTCATTGATGGTTTTTGAAATCAAAACTTCTATAGGGTTTGGTCTTTCATTTTCTCCTCCTTCTTCACTTTCACTGGAATCCAACAGCAATTTCATGGTGTCTCTTATCCGAACGTTTCCCGGCCTCCGCACAGTGTTCGCATAGCTCAACTTACGAGCTTATATTTCTATTTTTAACTGAAATTTTTTTATTTATTCTTTATATTTTTATCTAATGCCGTTACACTACAAACTAAATAGTTCATNGACTACAAACTAAATAGTTCATGGAAAAACGTTGAGAATTTATTATTTTATAATAGGAACTTTACATTTTCTATTTAAACAGTATTATTTTCTGTATATAAAGTGATTAGAAACTGTATAATTTTATAAACCATGTTAATTCTAAACATAAAACCAAACGTAAATAAATTGCGTACGTTATTTTACAAATTTAACGTCTAGTCATTAATTTCGATACTTGACGATTCATTGTAATGATAGATATGTAACGTGCTAAACTGGAGCGTTCCTGGAAATAGCTCTGGATTCTCTAACATATTCTAATCCTCACCAGCTAGAAGGCTTCTTTTTTTTCGGTAGTGGCTTGATGGAAGATATGAGGATATCCGAAGATATTAGGAGTGCATGCAGTAAGTCATCGTTATTTTTTTTCTTCCCTATTTTTCTCGTGTTGTGCTCACAATGGTACTTGCATTCTATGCCTCGTCGTTCAAATGCCCTATGTGAAGGAACAGAAAGTCCATGATATCAGCCCCGTGAATTAATATTTTATGGAGACTTTCTGGCATATTTTACCATGGAAACTGATCGAAGAATATTTCAACAGTGCGTAGAGTATATTGCCTGAATGACTCTGTGCGAGGCTTGTTGCCAAAAGATAGAGATTGTTAAAATATCGAAAATCTGGTGATTAGCTATTCGATAACACCCATGATTTTCTCGCTGCGACTTTTGGGTCCTGGAAAAATCTTCTGGTCGTATTGCCATCAATCGTTAGTGTTTCCGGAGCTTTGTTTGACGACTTCAGTGAAGTGACCAGTTTTTTGCCGAAATGTGTCGGTAACATCACATTTATTTTCCTCCACTTTAGCTTGATCATTTGCTTGTACTCGAAACATTTAAATAAGTAATGTGTATTACATATGTAATACACACTCAAAGTGACTGTTATGAGCATGCAAAATGGATGTAAGAAACTCGAACAACTGCATGCGTGTTTCTCCATATTATCGACACATGTCCACAAATATGCATACAAATAATACTTCCGCACATCTACGCACCTTGAGATTAGTCTCTTTAGAAAGGTAGATACATATCACATAATAATAACATTCGTTTGCAAAGAAACAAATTGTACTTTGTTGGCATTGCTCTAATTAAAACGGAAATCTCGTGAAACAACTAATTCTTTTCGAAGTAATAATAATTCGGTATTATTATGGTACACGAGACATTAATAACTCTAAATAATATTGGAGCTCATGTCTGAAGGATCATCAGCCATGGTAAAACAATCACTTTAATGAAAAATGTTCAAAGACTTTCAAACCTAACGACTGAAACATAGCAATAACAAGGCGTAACTGACCCTAATATTTCTTCACGCTCGGCGTATGATTTTGCAAGCCGCAGAAGGCGATCCTCGCCCATAAAATACGACCGTTATGACTTGTTATTGTCTTTCCCAACACATGGCCGCATTACATTGGCAATGGCTGGAATTTTCGAAAAGTCGAAAAAATTACAAATGATCTCCTAAATGTTGCTTTCCGAACACTGTGCGCCGTGGAAAACAAACATTTTGTGTATACAAAGAATTTGTGGATGTGGTTGGGATCGAACACCCGCCAAAAATGAAAAGCCTTCTTCAGCTTTCGAGGTTAGCCGTCTTACTCAATGCCCTACTTTACCACTGTATAGTACACACTCGTATTATGGGTATTCAATACTCAAATATAATGGCAGACAGCTGCATGTTTCACAATGTGAAAGTATTTCATTCTGTCTAAATATATACATATTCTGCACAAGTACGTACATCTCTTTTCAAGGTCAATCTTAGTAGAAGTGTTGTAACGAATATTCGCATTCGCATTCGCATGTTTTTTAATGTTCGCATTCGCATTCGCAAAAGTTATGCGAATATGTAGCGAAAGTATTTGGCAATGAAAAATTATAATATTTATGAATTAACAATGCAACTGCTAAGATTTATAATATTTTTATTTAGGTATTTATATTTTAATAAAAACGTTTTAATTGGGGAACAGTTTTGAGGTTACTCATTAGGTACATACAGACGCTTTTAATAATCTTTCATTCTTATTTATCTAAGCAAAAATCAAATTTAGTTAGGTATTTACCTAAATTTGCAAACTAAAATATCAATTGTATGAAAACAGAAATTAATTTCGAACTTCTAAAACACAAAACACTGGAGCTAAATGTGTTACCACATTTTTAATTAAACGAATCCACTTTAAATGAGATTTTCTGTGAGAACAAAAATTCAACTTGATAGGTATCTGAATAATGTTAAATCTACTAGAGATTTCTGTATCTAATCATATTGTACATTCAATCTAATACTTATAAATTAAGTTAACAATATCTTTTTTGAGAAAGGAAACGAAAACATTTCGTCTTTTTAATTAAAACAAAAAATTATCTTCAAATTAACATGTTAATTTTAACTGTGGTTCTAGTTATATTATTTTTAACACAACTTTTTAACATTTCTTCTTGAATTCAAAATAATAATTGATAAACTATAATAATAATTAAGTTACAATTTAATTACCAAATATACTCAAGTAAGTTATGTAAGTTTCATAAAACACTGTCATGTGACGCCTTTTGAATAGAAGCCTCGCTGACCCCCATCGCGAGCGCCTACCAGTTGACACGTGTCACGAGGCAGGTGAACACCCAGAATTGATCGCAGTTACATGTGTCAAGGTTGTGCCGAGTAAGAGCTGGCATATCGCTGGAACACCTGGATAGTGCTACGTACATACGTAGGAAAGCGGGAGAAATCGCAGAGACAAGTAAGAGCACCTCTAGTTTCACGCCTGAGAAAACGGCTGACCAATTGAAAGTTGGGGCCACGAATATCTCTCACCCCTACCACCCTTGTAGCCAAACCGCAGAAAAATAAGCTGAGATGGTAAATTCAAGGGGCAGATCACCAATTCTCCCGCCCCCGAACCTTCACCAACCATGGCACGTGGCTGAATGGCTTTGTACTGAAGGCAACCACCTACCCCCCAATAAGAGACACATGTGCCGAGACTTAGGGAGGGAAACTGGAGAGCGTATAAGCGAATTTACGCGAGGACAGTTCATTATCACCGCGCCGAGGGAAGAGTTGCGTCAAGGAATCGCGAGAAACCGTGAGCAAGAATCCGAACAGCTGTCCAGTGAGACGACACCAAATACGGGCCATTTTCCAAGGCCTACCACTTCACCAGATCTCATCCTCAGATGACATCATACCAGCACCCACAGCAGAGTAGTTAAGTATGAAGTCGCCGCCCAGAGAAGCCCCCCTCCACCACGAAGTCACCCCAGTTAATACAAGTAGCCAAATTAGAGTACCACACCTCGGAAGTGTTGCTGTATGTTGTTTTTGTTCAAACTCGAGACAATATAATTACCCAGTTAAGTGAAACATCAAAATACTACCAAATTGAAAAACCTTTAACCTTCTAGGCACCTTATAGTCTACACCTGGAGCAATTAACTACGACCCTATAAACCACCAATATTCCACAGGTGGGGAATAGTGTCAACACTTAGTAATTAAATTGTAGTAGAGGAATATTAAAATTCAAAAATAAAAGTTTTGATGCCTTTTCTCCTTGCAGCCTATTTCGGTGGGGTGTGTAAAGAAGGCCCGTCCCACTTAAAACTCTTTCGCTAAGTACACTGGTGGGTGGTATTACTAAATATTACCAGGCTATAGGAGAAATGTAGACCCACCATGTAAGTGGGTCTACATCATTTTCCACACGTTTAACTATTTAATATTCATTGATGGTTTTTGAAATCAAAACTTCTATAGGGTTTGGTCTTTCATTTTCTCCTCCTTCTTCACTTTCACTGGAATCCAACAGCAATTTCATGGTGTCTCTTAAAGATATAGATTTCCCTGATAGACAGGCACTGGATCAAGATGTTTCAATCCCGTGATTAGTCATTCTGGCACGCTTAGGATTTAAACAGGAAGATAGGCTTGATTCATAGTTTCCAATGGATTCTAAAATAGTTTTCACAACTTGATCTTTGGTTGAAGCATTTTTGAAAAATTTCACTTTGTATCTCGGGTCAATGAAAGTAGCCGTAGCAAACAATACGTCATTTTCCAAATGNAAAATTTCACTTTGTATCTCGGGTCAATGAAAGTAGCCGTAGCAAACAATACGTCATTTTCCAAATGAGAAAATCTACGATTTAATTATTGTTTTAGAACAAGAATCGTGTTATCGATGCATTCTTCAGTCACATACAATTCATTAATTACCTTTTCTAAGATGGCCAATAGTGGAATTACTGAAGATATGGAAATATTGGCTGCACTTAGTTCTTTTGTAATTTCTTCAAAAGGCCTGAGCAAAGTAATTCATTTTTCCACAGTTATCCACTCTTGGGAAGTTAGTTGTGTAATTTTGTTATTTGTGGAAGTGTAAAGACACAACGAATCTTTGTTTTTCAAAATGCGCTTCAACATATAAAAGTTCCTATTCCATCTTGTAACACACTCTTGTATAATATTAAGCTTTGGTTGATTGAGCCTTTCTCGTAGAGCTGCAAGTTCATCTTGAGCAAAATTTGAATGGTGAAAATGAGTTGCCATCTTTTTAGATTTTGTAATCACTGCAATAACGGAATCTTGTGCCTTAAGCCCCTCATTGACAACTAGTTGAATTTGGTGTGATGAACAATCAATGTCTTTAATGAATAACAAGGCAATACCTTTTTTTTTCATGTTAGTACCAGCATCCCTAACAATGAATTGCACTTTTTCTTTGGGTATTTCCCATAATGACAACATGGTTTCAAGTTTTATAGCTATATTTTCACCAGTATGTCGGCCATCGTTAAATACCTCTGCTTTTAACACAATCATTTTTCTTTCAAATTCTTTTGTTACGCTGTGACATGTGAACCTCAGCTACGATACTCCTGAACAAGAATCAGACCAGATATCAGTTGTAAACGCCATTTTTTCAAATGATTTGATTAATTCCAAAACTTTATCTTTTATCTTGCTGTAGAAATTCCCGCATATAAACGAAGTCAAATGTTGTCGTGGTTTTAAATTATACGACGGACATAGGTGGTTCATCAATCTATTAAATCCAACGCTTTCTACAAAACTAAAGGCGNAGGTTTTAAATTATACGACGGACATAGGTGGTTCATCAATCTATTAAATCCAACGCTTTCTACAAAACTAAAGGCAAAGTCCTCCAAAGCAATCATTTCGCTTATTAAATTGTCAATTTCCAGAGACTTGGCGTTGTTATTATCCCACTTTTTAGTTTTTTCGACGCAATCAATCAAATACATCTGTTTTAGGTCGGATTTAGTACATTGTCGTGAAGAGGACGCCAAAGCATTTGTTGTAGAAGCATTCCGCTTTTAATTTTCCCGTTTTTAAAATTCATTATACTCATCTTTATGCATACCTTCCAGGTAATTTCTCATAGCACTAGTTTATCTTTCTTTGCGCGAGTATTGTTTGTTACATATTTTGCAATTCACATTTTCAGCATCACATATTGTAAAATAAGTCCAAACTTCGCTAACATAAGACTTACCCATGTTGAAATATCACTAATCACTTTATAACAATTTAACAATGGTTTCTATAGATATTAAACAAATTAAATGTAAGTAACCTCAAAACAAATCTTTCCGAAAAAACTGTTAGCCGCTAACTTTATTTAATAAGTGAGCAATCACGGTTTTTTTACTTTGTGCAGTATCGGCTACTTTCGGTTTAAACATAGCCGGTCCTAAACGCGGGGTCAAAATGTGAGTTCGTGGGCACGTGCTTTGGGCGCCATATTGAAAAAGCCAATATTCGCATTCGCATTCGCATTAGCGAATGTGGGAAATCCAACATTCGTAACAACACTACTTAGTAGTAAAGTTTAGTTAGGATTCTGTGCTTTAAAATATTGACGTGTGACGCATATTGTAAGTATTAGAAGCGCCTCTGTCACAACCCCCTCCCCCCTTATCATGCCACGGCCACGCCCAACTCCAGTTTAAACCAGTGTAGGGCCTCCCAGTCGACACGTGTTACCCATTAACGCGTTTGACAAGGACAAGCCTGCCCTGAAGATGTATAGGCAGCTCACACATGTCAAGGTTGTTGCGTGGGTCCCCGCCCACCACCCCGAACAAAACCGCATGAAACTTGACACGCCGAAGAAATACCGAGATAGGATAGCGATTTTCGCCCACGACGGAATTAAAACATGCGCTGCAGAGGAACTACACCAGAAAAAGGCTGACAGAGCTTAGCAGCTGTGCTACGAGTCCCCACCCTGTCATAGCAAAACGCAGGAGAACTTTGGCAAGCGCCACGAAAATGCCCATGTGAGCTAAGTGCTGCGAGNTTACCCATTAACGCGTTTGACAAGGATAAGCCTGCCCTGAAGATGTATAGGCAGCTCACACATGTCAAGGTTGTGGCGTGGGTCCCCGCCTACCACCCCGAACAAAACCGCATGAAACTTGACACGCCGAAGAAATACCGAGATAGGCTAGCGATTTTCGCCCACGACGGAATTAAAACATGCGCTGCAGATGAACTACACCAGAAAAAGGCTGACAGAGCTTAGCAGCTGTGCTACGAGTCCCCACCCTGTCCTAGCAAAACGCAGGAGAACTTTGGCAAGCGCCACGAAAATGCCCATGTGAGCTAAGTGCTGCGAGGGCACTCCCCCCCCCCCNGAAATAGGATCGTTGTTCGGCACCTTACCCCCCTTCCCACAACGAGGGACAAATGTGTAAGGTTCTAAGGGGGGAGTCTGAGAGTTTAAAAGCCAATTTGCGGGATATAGAGTGGTTCAGTTGGATCAAGTCAGTTCGCGAGAGTAAGTCGGATCGGGAGATTACCGGAAAAAGCGTGTCGTGGAGGCGTATGTCGAGAAGCGAACCTGGAGCCGCAGTCGTGGAGGGATGTCACCGCAACCAGGGCCCTTCAAGGCCGTCCGGAGCACCAGACCTCAACTGCCGCCTATAGACCCAGAACTACAAGCAGAGCTAAGTATCCAGTCGCCGCTCGAAGAAACCTCCCAGACGCCTAGCGTCCTCCCTCCTCAAGACGTCGGCAACAATTAGCAAGCGTGTTAATTTAGCTCATATGGTCCCCAACTCGCAAGGT
Source organism: Clitarchus hookeri (assembly GCA_002778355.1). Classification (NCBI taxonomy): domain Eukaryota; kingdom Metazoa; phylum Arthropoda; class Insecta; order Phasmatodea; family Phasmatidae; genus Clitarchus; species Clitarchus hookeri. The sequence continues at coordinate 160,463 of NQII01005271.1, read as the reverse complement.
ACCACATCTCGGTGTTATGTATTCATTATAATTCCAGACAATATATTCCATAAAATTTAAACACCAAATGACTACTTTATTGTTTACCCTGAACCTTCAAGGCACTTTATGGTCTGTGCCTGGTAAAATAACTCAGATCCTATGAACCACTCTGTATCACACAGGTGGGGAGTAGCATCAAGATAACTACAGTGGTTTCAATTTACGAGGCTATCGATGTGTACTAGTGTCCGCCATTTTACAACACGAGACACTACAGATTGAAACTGTTATTTTTAATGACAGATTGATCAGTAATAATTGTACTAATTCAACATTAAGATGATTCATTAAGATACGCGGATTTTCACCGACCAATTTCTTGTTTTCTGGAAGTTGAATAATAAAATAAAAAACAAAATTACACATTTTATAAAATAATCAATTGTTTCTAACATTCCGCTGTCGAATTAGCACAGTTATTAGTAGTCAATCTGTCACTTCAAAGCAAGTAGTTTTATTCTGTCAAATCTCGTTGCGTTGTAAAATGGCGGATTCAATAAAACAGTGACAATCTCGTAATTGAAACCACTTTATCTTTTAAAGCACTGAATCTGAACTAAACTTAACTAAGATTGACTTTCNTGGTCTGTGCCTGGTAAAATAACTCAGATCCTATGAACCACTCTGTATCACACAGGTGGGGAGTAGCATCAAGATAACTACAGTGGTTTCAATTTACGAGGCTATCGATGTGTACTAGTGTCCGCCATTTGACAACACGAGACACTACAGATTGAAACTGTTATTTTTAATGACAGATTGATCAGTAATAATTGTACTAATTCAACATTAAGATGATTCAATAAGATACGCGGGTTTTCACCGACCAATTTCTTGTTTTCTGGAAGTTGAATAATAAAATAAGAAACAAAATGACACATTTTATAAAATAATCAGTTGTTTCTAACATTCCGCTGTCGAATTAGCACAGTTATTAGTAGTCAATCTGTCACTTCAAAGCAACTAGTTTTATTCTGTCAAATCTCGTTGCGTTGTAAAATGGCGGATTCAATAAAACATTGACAATCTCGTAATTGAAACCACTTTATCTTTTAAAGCACTGAATCTGAACTAAACTTAACTAAGATTGACTTTCAAACCTTGCAAAGACTTGTAATATGAGTATATTTTGAAAGCGTGAAGTACTTCCATTTAACGAAACTTAAAGCTGTTTGCCATAGTATGTTACAGTTACTGCGTAAAATACTAGAATGTGCACTGCAGTGGCAAGGTAGCGAAGCTGGTACGCAAAGTGCAGCTGCGTGCAAAAATAAATATATTGCAAGTTTGAACAACGTAAAATACTTTAAAAAAACTCAAATAATCGTAATGAAACGTGATCGTATTATTCATAAACTGTTAATGTTTCCTATCTACACAGAACTCTTAAATCGGCTCTTAATATAGCGTTGTTAAGATATTTCCAAATATCTTAACTCAAAAACAATACTCTTAAAATTAATTAAATGTAACTATTATTCTTGACCGAATAACTCCTTAATATGTTGTAGATACTTACACTTATATTTACTGTAACAATAAAACCCAAGTTTTTGAGATGTATTTGTGATTAGAGGTGCCAGCTAATATACCAAGGGATGTGAATTCTAGTCCCCGTGCTGGCGAAGTGAATTTTTTTTTGTAAATTAATTTCTGAATTGTTGTTTAGTTATTCTTTGTTATTAATTAATCACATTTATTATCTAGAAAATAAATTATGTACACTTTTATATAATGTCAATTGTAATACAAGGTTATGATTTCTAATATAACCAACAAATATTTAGCAAATTTTGCAAGAAAACTCTTGTAGTTTTACAAAGTTCTCTTGGAAATTGGGTTTCCAAGGATTTGTCTTGTCAAAGTACAAATTATTTATGAGAGTGATACCGTCGTGGTCATAATAGACTCGCTAGTTCAATAAATATGTACGCCATGCAAAGTTGTATCATGGGGAACTAATTTGTGTAACGCCCATGCTTGCGCAAATTCATGGCATCCACAGTTTGTTTTATGGATAATATAATTTTCAGATTGGACACACGAGCTACAACACTGTCCGAAAATTACGGGTGCTACGCGCTCGTTGCCTTGTATCACGTGAGAGAGCGAAAGTGAGAGGCAAAGTAGTAATATGATAGCGGGCGGGAAGTCATTGGAAAGTTTGAATGACAGGCGAGTGATTAACATACCAGGGTTTTAAGATATAAATGCATGCCGCCACGCATTCTTCCGCATATCGCCGTGGAAAGCCTTTTAAGACTCGTACACTCCTGACTCTGGGTAGATAGAATTCCTGCATTTATCGGAAGGAATTTTCTGGTTAATGGCCTAGTTTCTCTCAGCGTGACTCGGGGTGCGGCGAACCTTTCAGATTGTCAGGGCGACTGATTATTAGCGCTGGGTCTCTAAGCCGGGAGTTTATGAGGGTCGAGAGTCTGGACGATTGTTCGACGTTAAGCGATAGATGACGAGCATGAAAGCAACCAATGACGACGGAAATAACCAGCGGGAGTAAAATCTGTGACTGCGAGAATCGGTGCAGTGAAGAGTGCAACTCGTCGGCAGGACTATTGAACAGGATGCGTGAGTGAAAGAAATGTCAAATGATTGCACTATAAAGACCAAACATGTGTTAATGATGTATGAATGTGAGTTAATTGACTATAAACAAACAGAGACATGGTAAGAACTTTAATAAGAGTTGAGAAAGACATTAAATATCGCGGTCACCTGCGAAATAATAAGAGTAATAACGCAGAGAGACAATTAAATGATATAATTAATAACTTTAACGATAAATTAAAAAATCTCATTTAGTTCTTTTATTTTTATTAAGGCCTGCATCCTTCACGAACTCAGATACGCCCCTTTGGCATCTTGTAACAATACCGTCGAAGGAATGCACTTTTAAAGGAACAATTTTATTTTCGTATATCGTATTAGGATAAAACATACAGAACAACAAAATTATTGCAGTGTTGTATCAGGACAAGGACAAGCTTAAAGATATAATTTTCTTCTTTGCTCTCGTTTTTAACAGTGCGTCAGTTACAACTGTCGTTAAAATATGCAATACGTCGAATCTGTCACGGGGCTTTATTGGCCATTTTTTTTCGGGGCAACAGAATGAGACTCGTTCGAAGAGCGAGGAAATGTTTTCATAACTCATCTCCAGGTACCATCTGGCGACTGAACATGAGTCATCGTCGGTAACCCAATATGTTTACTATCGATTGCGCGCCGTTAAACTCACGCAGGACTGCTTGGCAGTTGAAAATGGGTGGGCTATTAATTAACTCCGGATACGAAAACTAGAGGGCACAGGTTACGAACTTAAAAAAGAGCAATCCTAGTTAAACGCCCTTTTGCCACATTGATGCGTTTGTTTTTCGTAACATCCTGAATGCAATATAATATAACATTTACAACATCAGAAACATATCAGCAGAAATACATCACGCTGGTAAAATATTTACTAAAAATCTTACAAAAAATGTATATCCAGGATTTAACTTTTTTGATGTTTTCTGAACTGTCTACGATAGAATTTTAAAATACCGTTTTTGGTCGCCAGGGGCGTATCAGAGATCTTGAGGCATTGAGTTCTTACTAAAAAAGAAAAGAGCTAAATTTTATTAATATATTTATTTAACATGCTATAAACATTTACATAGCTATTATTTACGAATTTAAACCACCAACCTCAATTATTAACATCAATTCCCAGTGAGTGCAGAGTTCGATGCCAATATCAGTTATAATTTAAGTTCTTANTATTAACATCAATTCCCAGTGAGTGCAGAGTTCGATGCCAATATCAGTTATAATTTAAGTTCTTATCACTATCTTTATACTANCATCAATTCCCAGTGAGTGCAGAGTTCGATGCCAATATCAGTTATAATTTAAGTTCTTATCACTATCTTTATACTACCTAAAGCCTCGTTATGCACACCTATTATTTACACATATACAATCGAAGTGTAATTTTCCATCATTCCGCATGTCTGTCACTCACGCATCTACTCTCGCCAGCCAGTCTGGCTCTCCACTGTACCTATGCTCGCAGACCCACTCACTCGTCGTTCTTATGGCTTAACACACCTGGAACTCGCGGCCGTGCAATGTTCCAGACTCTCGCCTCGGAGACACGCTACGTACCTCGAGTAGCACTGTGGGAGCCGGAGACGATGACCAGAACATTCTTGCAACGATCACCCAACACATTCAATCCTCCANTTGACAATCTCGTAATTGAAACCACTTTATCTTTTAAAGCACTGAATCTGAACTAAACTTAACTAAGATTGACTTTCAAACCTTGCAAAGACTTGTAATATGAGTATATTTTGAAAGCGTGAAGTACTTCCATTTAACGAAACTTATAGCTGTTTGCCATAGTATGTTTCAGTTACTGCGTAAAATACTAGAATGTGCACTGCAGTGGCAAGGTAGCGAAGCTGGTACGCAAAGTGCAGCTGCGTGCAAAAATAAATATATTGCAAGTTTGAACAACGTAAAATACTTTAAAAAAACTCAAATAATCGTAATGAAACGTGATCGTATTATTCATAAACTGTTAATGTTTCCTATCTACACAGAACTCTTAAATCGGCTCTTAATATAGCGTTGTTAAGATATTTCCAAATATCTTAACTCAAAAACAATACTCTTAAAATTAATTAAATGTAACTATTATTCTTGACCGAATAACTCCTTAATATGTTGTAGATACTTACACTTATATTTACTGTAACAATAAAACCCAAGTTTTTGAGATGTATTTGTGATTAGAGGTGCCAGCTAATATACCAAGGGATGTGAATTCTAGTCCCCGTGCTGGCGAAGTGAATTTTTTTTTGTAAATTAATTTCTGAATTGTTGTTTAGTTATTCTTTGTTATTAATTAATCACATTTATTATCTAGAAAANTTTTTTGTAAATTAATTTCTGAATTGTTGTTTAGTTATTCTTTGTTATTAATTAATCACATTTATTATCTAGAAAAAAAATTATGTACACTTTTATATAATGTCAATTGTAATACAAGGTTATGATTTATAATATAACCAACAAATGTTTAGCAAATTTTGCAAGAAAACTATTGTAGTTTTACAAAGTTCTCTTGGCAATTGGGTTTCCAAGGATTTGTCTTGTCAAAGTACAAATTATTTATTAGAGTGATACCGTCGTGGTCATAATAGACTCGCTGGTTCAATAAATGTGTACGCCATACAAAGTTGTATCATGGGGAACTAATTTGTGTAACGCCCATGCTTGCGCAAATTCATGGCATCCACAGTTTGTTTTATGGATAATATAATTTTCAGATTGGACACACGAGCTACAACACTGTCCGCAAATTACGGGTGCTACGCGCTCGTTGCCTTGTATCACGTGAGAGAGCGAAAGTGAGAGGCAAAGTAGTAATATGATAGCGGGCGGGAAGTCATTGGAAAGTTTGAATGACAGGCGAGTGATTAACATACCAGGGTTTTAAGATATGAATGCATGCCGCCACGCATTCTTCCGCATATCGCCGTGGAAAGCCTTTTAAGACTCGTACACTCCTGACTCTGGGTAGATAGAATTCCTGCATTTATCGGAAGGAATTTTCTGGTTAATGGCCTAGTTTCTCTCAGCGTGACTCGGGGTGCGGCGAACCTTTCAGATTGTCAGGGCGACTGATTATTAGCGCTGGGTCTCTAAGCCGGGAGTTTATGAGAGTCGAGAGTCTGGACGATTGTTCGACGTTAAGCGATAGATGACGAGCATGAAAGCAACCAATGACGACGGAAATAACCAGCGGGAGTAAAATCTGTGACTGCGAGAATCGGTGCAGTGAAGAGTGCAACTCGTCGGCAGGACTATTGAACAGGATGCGTGAGTGAAATAAATTTCAAATGATTGCACTATAAAGACCAAACATGTGTTAATGATGTATGAATGTGAGATAATTGACTATAAACAAACAGAGACATGGTAAGAACTTTAATAAGAGTTGAGAAAGACATTAAATATCGCGGTCACCTGCGAAATAATAAGAGTAATAACGCAGAGAGACAATTAAATGATATAATTAATAACTTTAACGATAAATTAAAAAATCTCATTTAGTTCTTTTATTTTTATTAAGGCCTGCATCCTTCACGAACTCAGATACGCCCCTTTGGCATCTTGTAACAATACTGTCGAAGGAATGCACTTTTAAAGGAACAATTTTATTTTCGTATATCGTATTAGGATAAAACATACAGAACAACAAAATCATTGCAGTGTTGTATCAGGACAAGGACAAGCTTAAAGATATAATTTTCTTTTTTGCTCTCGTTTTTAACAGAGCGTCAGTTACAACTGTCGTTAAAATATGCAATACGTCGAATCTGTCACGGGGCCTTTATTGGCCATTTTTTTTTCGGGGCAACAGAATGAGACTCGTTCGAAGAGCGAGGAAATGTTTTCATAACTCATCTCCAGGTACCATCTGGCGACTGAACATGAGTCATCGTCGGTAACCCAATATGTTTACTATCGATTGCGCGCCGTTAAACTCACGCAGGACTGCTTGGCAGTTGAAAATGGGTGGGCTATTAATTAACTCCGGATACGAAAACTAGAGGGCACAGGTTATCCGGAACCAAACTTGACGAACTTAAAAAAGAGCAATCCTAGTTAAACGCCCTTTTGCCACATTGATGCGTTTGTTTTTCGTAACATCCTGAATGCAATATAATATAACATTTACAACATCAGAAACATATCAGCAGAAATACATCACGCTGGTGAAATATTTACTAAAAATCTTACAAAAAATGTATATCCAGGATTTAACTTTTTTGATGTTTTCTGAACTGTCTACGATAGAATTTAAAATACCGTTTTTGGTCGCCAGGGGCGTATCAGAGATCTTGAGGCATTGAGTTCTTACTAAAAAAGAAAAGAGCTAAATTTAATTAATATATTTATTTAACATGCTATAAACATTTACATAGCTATTATTTACGAATTTAAACCACCAACCTCAATTATTAACATCAATTCCCAGTGAGTGCAGAGTTCGATGCCAATATCAGTTATAATTTAAGTTCTTATCACTATCTTTATACTAGCTAAAGCCTCGTTATGCACACCTATTATTTACACATATACAATCGAAGTGTAATTTTCCATCATTCCGCATGTCTGTCACTCACGCATCTACTCTCGCCAGCCAGTCTGGCTCTCCACTGTACCGATGCTCGCAGACCCACTCACTCGTCGTTCTTATGGCTTAACACACCTGGAACTCGCGGCCGTGCAAGGTCCCAGACTCTCGCCTCGGAGACACGCTACGTACCCCGAGTAGCACTGTGGGAGCCGGAGACGATGACCAGAACATTCTTGCAACGATCACCCAACACATTCAATCCTCCANTCGAGTAGCACTGTGGGAGCCGGAGACGATGACCAGAACATTCTTGCAACGATCACCCAACACATTCAATCCTCCAAGAACAGATAGCAGCGCAAGTCCTGATAGACTTATCTCCCGCGCGCCCTGCGGTTATATCACCTCGCGCTCTTTAAACTCTACGCTTCGCACGCTCCAAGGAGTGGGTAGGAGAAAGGACGCTGTGCGGCTACAAATAACAATACGATAAACTTTAATAGTGTTAATATATGCCACGCGGACACTTGTGTCCTTCTTAAATCGTAATTACCACGTTATAACAATTAAAAAATATAGATGTGTGGTTTCACGACAATCTACGACGTGGTTAAGGCATTTACAAACAGATATTTGTTAAATAATTTATACAAACGCAAGTTGCCCTTCATTGTTTGATGTTTAGATTCTCTGGATCCTGGACTGTCACGTTGTGCATAATCGTATAATTTGGCCTGCATTTCATGAAATCTTATTGACGGCGATGCAAAAAGATACCCGCTTACATGAAAAAATTAGAGTTTTTCCTTGTTCGAATCTTAGCCAGTTATTACAACAATGATNCAAAAAGATACCCGCTTACATGAAAAAATTAGAGTTTTTCCTTGTTCGAATCTTAGCCAGTTATTACAACAATGATTGCATTTTTTTTATTCCGTTGTTCTAGGTGGCAGAACTCGCAGTGATATACCCCATGCCCAAGGTAAAATACTTTGAATGTTCGGGGAAGGACGTCTCAGAAAGTTCAGAATGAGGATGGCCGCGGTAGTTTAGTAATCATACTACTCGCATCCTACTAAAATAAACAGGGTTTGACTCGCAGCGGGATCGCTCCACATTTTTTCATGTGCGAATCCTGCCGGACGAGGCCACTGGTCGGCGGGTTTTCTCGGGGATTTCCAGTTCCCTCGCTATTGAATTCCGGCGATGCTCAATACTCACCTCGCTTCACCTTCATCAGCTATTAAGACTTCGCTGTAAAGAACCCCCCAAATGTCTTCTCTCACATAGCTTATGATTTTAGTGTAAATGTAGCATCCCAAACTTCGTTATCGTCTGAACTTCAACATCTCTCACTTACAGCGAGATACTTTCGTAGCGTAGAAATGTAGTACGGACACAGTTGTTTCCTTCATAACAATTCACAACACGCTCTCCACGACTTCAACCTTTCGCCTAACAGCATTCAGTGGTATACTTTTCCCAGCAGCAATAGCAGCTACGTATCACGACTTGACGCACAGAGATATGTGGCAGATAACTGTTCTCGATAAACTATGCACATTTGATAGTATTGCGTGATTTGTTCTTCTCGCCCATCACCTTACAGTCTGCGAACTTAATAACAGCTACCACAAGTACCCATGCGACATTCCAAAATATTTTTAAATTTTGGTATTTTTCATGTGTTACCTTTTAGGCAAATTCTTATACTTATTCGCAAGGAGCGGGAAAAAATAAAATGCAATACCTCTATTTTAAATAACAGTATTATTCACTCCGTGCCATTACATTACTTCTTCCCGTTATTTTCTGTTATGGCTGTAGATACGCTGCTCAGTGTTTTGATTGAAATACGTGCAGTAATGAGGACGAATGATGTCCACAGAGATATTTCAGAAGTTCTCATCAAAACGGGGATTTGTAAAAGTTGTTGCAACAAAACTAAAAGTAAACTTAGATTGTGTCATTTTCATGCCATATAGTGTTTCGCTTTTCGTAAAGGAAGAAAATCTTAAAATATGGATTATTTTGTAATGCTATTTCACTGCTCTAATTTTGCTTAGTGTAACACTTGAATTTTGTGCGTTTCGAATACCTTTGTTAAATAACGTGAACAATCTTCTTATGTGCAGCCTAGTAGATAAGGTAGCTCAGCCTGTTTTTAATAAACACTCGTGTCTACATATAATTTTTGTTGTAAAAATATAAAAACAACATCTTTTTATTGTAAAGCACGCACTGCTCTTAAAGCGATTTACAATATCTTTTGAACTAAATTACAACCATAATGAAACTACGTTAAAAAGAAGATACTGCTTCAATTTGGTTTTAAATAAATTCTGCTGGGCGTTACAAAATATGCTTCCCTGTTTTGCTTTAAACTACACAATTTCAAAAGATACAATTTTTACATTTTATTTCTACAATATACAATTATTTATTTTTTAGAAAAGCATTTTTTTATTAGTTTATTACAATTTTTTCTTTATTGTAGAATTTAAATAATAACTTTGCATTTGAGAAGTGTCATCTGAGAATGAGTTTTTAGAAACATTATTTAACGGTGTTCATCAGAAAAATGCATCTTTAATTTACAATCATGTGTAGCTATAATATGCCAAGAAAACACGCAAAGTAGACATATTAGTTTTGACAACACTTGTCCCGCTGAGTATTTGTTGTGTAGCCACAGAATTGTTGTTAAAATGAAGTCGTGCTGATAGAATAATACATATATTTGTGTATGTATACACAATAGTGTTCGGAATAAAATAACCTACTTTGTGTTCGACAGTAGCCATTTCTCGAAATGATTTATTTTGGATGAACGTGGATTAAACTTACAAACTTCGGCTGCAGCTTCCTCACGAAAAATTAAGTTGAGATGTTTTGTAGTTTATATAAGTTTAAAATGACTNAACAAACTTCGGCTGCAGCTTCCTCACGAAAAATTAAGTTGAGATGTTTTGTAGTTTATATAAGTTTAAAATGACTCCTTGAATAAATTGACATTTGGGGATAAAACCTTAAGTTTTTGCATTTTAAATTGAAGTGTTGAAGACCGAACAATGTGTGTTGGCTGATGCCCAAGTGGAGAAATATTTGCAGCCGCTGAATAGTATGATGCTGTTTTAAAATTATCCAGATGGAAATCATTAGTTTAAACCCGTATAATTTAATCAAAATTTCGAGAATTCAAATGTAGATTAAGTTTTTACCTATCAATTATATATTAAAATGCTAACATTTACCAAATGTNAAATTTCGAGAATTCAAATGTAGATTAAGTTTTTACCTATCAATTATATATTAAAATGCTAACATTTACCAAATGTGTGTATTTGTTATATTGACTCCATTGTTTCGAGGGTTTCGTGGAAAAATTAAAAGGAATAACTGGTAGGGGGAACTGGGGCACATTGATGCATGGGGCATCTTGATACACCCCCTCTACTGCTCACAAGGTTATTAGAGAAGGTTTCGAAACAGCTCCAAAAGATGGCTCTAGTGTACACAACTATCTACAGAACGTCTTGGCGTGATTCAGTAGTTTGATGAAATAAGACGGGTGATTTAGTGTTTTTGTAGGTCAAAAGTAAATTTGAGTTGTACAATTCCAGTGGTATTATAGAGCTGTTCCAGTATTAACAGGAAAAAATACCTTCCCTGGTAAGTAAAGCTACTCTTTATCAGTTCCTCATTCTTTTTTTTAGGTAAATTATGAAGTGTTGGATTTGAGATTATCCAAAATTCATATTATTCAAAATGGCTGCTTGGGGCACATTGATACGTATACATGTACCCCATGATAGCTGCAAACAACCTATATCTTTTTTAGTTCTTTTTTTCATTACATTCTATTATTATTTTAACTATACACTCCTTAATCCAACAATTTCCCACCAAAAATTACTAATATTAGTTTTTATTGAAGTGAAATAGCTCCATTAGTTATAAGAGAAAATTGTATAGCCATTTTTTGCAAACAGTGGTTTTTATTTTTGGTTATTCCAGGGTTTTCACTATGGTTCGCTCTTACAAAAAAAAAGACTGAGAGAGCTGAAAGCAACGAGGATGACGTATCGAAAGCTATGAAAGCTGCTTTAGAGGGAAACCTGTCAATCCGGAAAGCTGCACTCATGTTCAACATCAAACCCGCTACTCTGCAGCATCGTCTGGAGAAAATAAAAGCAAGAAATGGTGAAGAAGGAGTCAGTGATCATGGTTCTAAGTATTCCTCTCAACAGGTCTTTACAGCCAAACAAGAAAAACCATTAAATAAATACCTTATTAAATGCAATGAGTTGCATCATGGTCTTATGCTGAAGCAGATGAGGCGCTTGGCATATTAATTAGCTGAAAAACTACGCTGTAAATATCCTGAAAGTTTGAATGGTAATGAAATGGCAGGGGAAGATTGGATGTNGAATTAGCTGAAAAACTACGCTGTAAATATCCTGAAAGTTTGAATGGTAATGAAATGGCAGGGGAAGATTGGATGTACGGTTTTCGAAGTAGGAATGCAAAAGTAAGTTTGAGGAAACCAGAAAAAACAAGCATTATGAGGTGTTTAGGTTTCCGCAGGGAAGCTGTTGAGGAGTTTTTCAATAATTATGAGTGTGTCATGAAAAGATACAATTTCACTCGACACAGAATATTCAATTTTGATGAAATTGGGATTACCACTGTCCCTGACACTCCAAAGGTTCTAGCCTCAAAACACCAAAGGCAAGTAGGGCAGGCAGTTTCAGCAGAAGGACTGGAACTTGTTAGTTTTGATGCCTTCATTTCTGCTACTGGAAATCAATATCCTCCATCATTTTTCCCAGGGTTCATTATAAGGACCACTTCATTGCAGGATCTCTAGAGGGAAGTTTGGGTTTGGTNCCTCCATCATTTTTCCCAGGGTTCATTATAAGGACCACTTCATTGCAGGATCTCTAGAGGGAAGTTTGGGTTTGGTTTTCAGGAGTGGGTGGATGACTGAAGATTTGTTCTTAATAGTTCTGAGGCACAACATACAAATTCGTCAATAGAAAACCGAATCCTTTTGCTATGTGATAATCATGAATCACACGTTTCTATTGAAGTCATTGACTACTGTCNCCTCCATCATTTTTCCCAGGGTTCATTATAAGGACCACTTCATTGCAGGATCTCTAGAGGGAAGTTTGGGTTTGGTGTTCAGGAGTGGGTGGATGACTGAAGATTTGTTCTTAATAGTTCTGAGGCACAACATACAAATTCGACAATAGAAAACCGAATCCTTTTGCTATGTGATAATCATGAATCACACGTTTCTATTGAAGTCATTGACTACTGTCNACAATAGAAAACCGAATCCTTTTGCTATGTGATAATCATGAATCACACGTTTCTATTGAAGTCATTGACTACTGTCATGGAAAAGGAATAGTTTATTTGTCATTCCCTCTACACACCTCCCATAAACTGCAACCATTGGACGTAGCAGTGTTTGGTCCCTTTAAAGCAAAACTGAAAATTGCTTTNCCCATAAACTGCAACCATTGGACGTAGCAGTGTTTGGTCCCTTTAAAGCAAAACTGAAAATTGCTTTCAACGATTGACACCTGAATAATCCGGGGAAACATCTTTCAATTTATGACATTCCAAAGCTGGCTTAACTTGCAAACTTAGAATCATTCATTCCGAAAAATNGGGGAAACATCTTTCAATTTATGACATTCCAAAGCTGGCTTAACTTGCAAACTTAGAATCATTCATTCCGAAAAATATTGTGTCTGGTTTTTAGAGGACAGGCATAGTGCCCTTCAACAGATTGGTATTTTCTGACTCAGATTTTTATCCCAGCACAGTTTCCATACCTCATTCGCACTCTGATACAGTTGTTGTCACACCTCCTCAGACATACTCAGCAACTCCCTCAACTGTCTCAGTCACAAGATAGCAATGTTCCACAAAGTGCTGATGCTACCCAGACTCCACGGCCAACTACTTGTTCAAAAAGTCTGTAACGCCTGAAGACGTTCGACCTTACCCAATAGCTAGTGGTAGTAGAACCATCAAAAGAAAAGAACGGCAGCCTGGTAAATCTCGAATTTATACTGATTCTCCAGAGAAGAAAAGGCTTTTCGACATGAGAAAAGTTAAAGAAGAGAAACAAGCTGCAGCACAGCAAAGGAATAGAGACAAAGATCTGAAAAACGCAAAAATACTGCTGGGATAGAAGACACCAAACCTTCGAAGCGACAGATGAAGAGAAAGAAGGTGAAAGAATTATATTCATCAAATGAATCTGGAACATCTTTAGAACAGTTGTGTGACTCTACATCAGATGATATGAATCTAAGTGACCTACTAGGTGTGGAAGCAGATACTTTGAAAGATGATACAATGGAAGAAGCAGATACTTCTGACCAAAATATTGTTGATGATGACTTTGTTATAGTGCGGTTTGCAAAACGAGATCGGTTGTTCACTTTGTAGGCCAAGTTAAAGGAAAACCACATGATGGGGACCATCTCGTCCGGTTTATGAACAGAAAACCTGGTAACGTTTTCATTTTTCCTGAGAAAGAAGATAATGGTGGGGTTGAAGTGCCAGATATGACAAAGTTGCCACAGCCAACCGCCGGACAAGGAACAGCAAGAATATCAGGTCGTTATGCATTTAATTTTGGTTTTGATCGCTTTAACATTCCTTACAAATAAATTGTGGGTAATTTTAATTTCTTTAAATTAATATAAAATGGTTTGCTAACTCATTTTCTATGGAAAATATGCAGTAGCTGTTACTTTTCCCCACTTTCCCAAACGTACCAAAGTGTCCCATGAGGTGCATAAATCTACCCCGGGGATGGAGTACATTGATACAAATTACTTTTTTAGTTTTTCTTTAATTGCATGCAGAAATACTACATAAAACAACGATTGTGCCTGTTAATAACCCACTACACTAGTTTTACTGACATCACATGGAAAAACAACTTGAAATTTCTGTTTTCTGGGCACCAAAAAATTTCTTAGAAAAAAACCCCATGAATGTGCCCCACTTCCCCCAACACATTTTACTTCATCAACCCGTAAATCACCAGATATGACAATATGCCGTTCCACACGCCTTAGGCAACTACATCCATTTGGAAGTGTTGAAGGAACATGCTTAAAATACAGTTCAATACAGCAATTTCAGTTGGATTTTCATATTTCTATACTGTAGTTTCGTAAACAAAAACTCTTGGAGTACCGAGAAAATTGTGTGATATACGTAAAACTTCATAACTGAAAGGACAGTAGTGCGTTAAATGCACTGTTTCCAAAAATATTCGGAAAATTTTATAACAACTTTAATTTCCACATGAGGGTTAATATAATTGCTGGCCTTAGTTGCCTTTGTTGAAATACTCAGCCGCACTGTTTGCAAAAAGAAATTACGCAGTAAACTTCTTCCCTCCCCTCCTTGCCTATGTTAACAGTGTTGTATATATTTGTTTATAACAAAAGTTAACATCTGACCCCTACATTTTCAGTGGTGGTGTTGGATGACAGAAATAGTTTGTTAACAACTTGCGAAACTTTACCCTATGAATAGCAATATAATGAGTTTAATTAAGTTTCCACTGCGTTATTGCAAGTTATAGCATTTTTTAAGCAAAACGTTGATTTGGGCTGATTTATTTAGAAACTGACACTCAGGGAGTGTGGAAACTGCATCATATAAAGGTTTGTACATGTTTCCCAAATCTCACGTATTGCCACACTTGTATTGCAATTCTAGCATGAATTGACGAAAACTATTGAGTTTAGGGTAACAACGGAAAGCCAATGTTTTCGTTAAATTGGACTTATTGAGTAATAGTCCGTCGTTAAATATCTAATTATTCTCCCGTGAAATGGAATTTAACTTAAATATGGTACTTATAATATTTGTATAGTGTGTTTGAATTTGAGCTTAATTTTTACTGTGATTGGACATATTTTATTAAGCACGCTCACATTAGCCAGAATTCCACGTTGTTTATTTTTTAATAAAAGGTTTGATATATTCAACCACTTAAATAAGAATCGTATGCCGTTCCATGAGAATCAGTTTTGACTCTCGATCGTTAACAGGATAGGTAGCGTGTGTTCAGTATTGTGTAGGATTTGAGAGCTTATTGCTATGTGAAGGGAGCGGAAGGAACCCCATGTAGGGTTTGTTCTGTTCGAAACGGCTGTTGAGTAAAATAAAAGCTCGCAATAGCTTCGCCATCCGGATTGCCGTACCCGAGTTAAACGGATTATTGCGTACGAGGCTTGGTTTTAAGCGACTGTGTTCGGAATACTTTAACAAATACGGGTCGTATCACTGGATCGTATTCAGGCATGTGCAGTGGTTGTCTAAGCGCTTGCGAAGTTATACCTATCTACACGAGCCATACACAAATTAACTGTCATCTGTATTGCTGCAGAGAGATATTTCTGTAATTGTATTAAAATCTCTGACTGCGTTGTAATATATACTTCACCAAATAACTGCACGCTAATTTTTTTTCAATGCACAACACTGGTACTGGCCGTTTCTCCGTACCCGTTCCGAACCGGGGCCCATTTTAATAAGTGACTTTTATTTTATTTATGATAGATATATGCTATTACACCCTATAAGTAGAAGCACCCGTCACAAATCCCGTTGAAGGTTTTCCTTTTTTTCCAATCGAACGTGCTACCGCATTGTCATGGACGATTGTATATTAATCGTTCATTTGATGATTAATGAAACGAACCTTGCACTGCTCCGTATTCTTGTACCCAATCGCTTGTATAAATGTTTAAATAATACTCCTGCAGATTATTGCTTCCTTGTTGGTTATTGTAACCGTCGCATGTTGGTGTTAGTCATAGCGTGCAATTCTAGAAAAATTAATAATTTTCTAAACTCTAAAAGGGAATTTTCTCAGAAACAGTGTAATACAAAAGTATCGAATTGCATTCACCTGTTGCGGACCGCGAGTGTCAGAATTTCAAGAATTCGAAAACAATTAGTTTCGCTGCTGAAATTCAGGCAAAAAATATCATTTAACGTATCTTCAACTCTTGCAAGCGTTTTACTGAACATTTTACGAAAACCTCGAAATTATACCATGCAGGATAACGTTAAACGAGAAAGAAAATATTGAAAGAAATAGGTTTTATCCAGTAACGTGAGTAAAATGTTTAACTCCATTACAGCTCTTTCTATTGGCAGACAATGTCTTATTGAAGTTTCCAAAATTAACATTTTCCCTTAAAAATGGTTATTTATAATTTATTTACTTATATACCAACATGCAAATCACCCGTAAGCATGCTTACAAAAATAGGTTGCAAAACATACATTTGAAATTAAAATCAGCATTGTAGAAATGAAATATAATTGAATGAGGCTCAGTAAAATGTGATAAAGATTTCCTTTTGTCAATCTGTAATTATAAATTAATTTTTTTAAAGCGTAATGCATGAAATGTATTGTTTTTTAACGACATGAAAAAAGTATTTTCTCGGCTTTATTGCACGTGTTGTAATGATTAAGTATATATTTCGTAATAATAATTTAGTCATTACCTTTGCTAAAAAGTGGGCGTCGATTGGTTTTTAAATGTAAATTTTCGGAAAATCTCGATGTCTTCTTGCACATATCGTATATAAGTGACGTCTGTGTTTCCACGTGTGTACTTGTTGGTAGATCCAGTGCAAAAATTACAAAAAGTTATCCACACATTCAGTTACTTTGTATATGCCTATCCCATCTCTCACAAGCGTCATGGCTTCCTATCTTCTTTATAAAACTTTCAATTACTTCTGGTGTCACGCTGGGGCTATTCTCGTTAGTCATCATTCTCGAACGCTTCAGGTTTTAGTTAAAGCACGTCAGAAAGGCCAAGCCAAAACTTAAAAAATATTCACATTTATAACTGAACAGGCATGTAGTTTCGAAAATTTAAAAATTGTAAACATGAAACATAATACTTGTGGCATCTGTTTTAGCAATATCATTTCCTCTAAGAAGATTCTGAAACACACATTTCTAGGTATTTAGGAGTACCTAATCTGCTTTCATCTGTATTGTCCACAGGGGGGAGGATCGAACGGTCACCCCGGTGGGGGGAGTGTATGTTGGACATTTGAGGCGGCGTGGCAGTACTAGGCTATGGTAACCGAGCCCGACTTACTAACCGGTTTCCGGAAAGGATGGGTGATGCGTCTCTTANAACCCGACTTACTAACCGGTTTCCGGAAAGGATGGGTGATGCGTCTCTTACAGCATCTCAACATCCATGGCAACCCAAGGCTTCCCGTGCCACCCCTGTTTAAACGTATTGGGCTCTGCCGCCCGTGCCCNGTTTTAAGCGACTGTGTTCGGAATACTTTAACAAATACGGGTCGTATCACTGGATCGTATTCAGGCATGTGCAGTGATTGTCTAAGCGCTTGCGAAGTTATACCTATCTATGCGAGCCATACACAAATTAACTGTCATCTGTATTGCTGCAGAGAAATATTTCTGTAATTGTATTTAAATCTCTGACTGCGTTGTAATATATACTTCACCAAATAACTGCACGCTAATTTTCTTTTTCAATGCACAACACTGGTACTGGCCGTTTCTCCGTACCCGTTCCGAACCGGGGCCCATTTAAAAGAGTGACTTTTGTTTTATTTATGACAGATATATGCTATTACACCCTACAAGTAGAAGCACTCGTCACAAATCCCGTTGTAGGTTTTCCTTTTTTTCCAATCGAACGTGCTACCACATTGTCATGGACGATTGTATATTTATCGTTCATTTGATGATTAATGAAACGAACCTTACACTGCTCCGTATTCCTGTACCCAATCGCTTGTATAAATGTTTAAATAATACTCCTGCAGATTATTGCTTCCTTGTTGGTTATTGTAACCGNGTTTTAAGCGACTGTGTTCGGAATACTTTAACAAATACGGGTCGTATCACTGGATCGTATTCAGGCATGTGCAGTGGTTGTCTAAGCGCTTGCGAAGTTATACCTATCTACACGAGCCATACACAAATTAACTGTCATCTGTATTGCTGCAGAGAGATATTTCTGTAATTGTATTAAAATCTCTGACTGCGTTGTAATATATACTTCACCAAATAACTGCACGCTAATTTTTTTTCAATGCACAACACTGGTACTGGCCGTTTCTCCGTACCCGTTCCGAACCGGGGCCCATTTTAATAAGTGACTTTTATTTTATTTATGATAGATATATGCTATTACACCCTATAAGTAGAAGCACCCGTCACAAATCCCGTTGAAGGTTTTCCTTTTTTTCCAATCGAACGTGCTACCGCATTGTCATGGACGATTGTATATTAATCGTTCATTTGATGATTAATGAAACGAACCTTGCACTGCTCCGTATTCTNATGATTAATGAAACGAACCTTACACTGCTCCGTATTCCTGTACCCAATCGCTTGTATAAATGTTTAAATAATACTCCTGCAGATTATTGCTTCCTTGTTGGTTATTGTAACCGTCGCATATTGGTGTTAGTAATAGCGTGCAATTCTAGAATAATTAATAATTTTCTAAACTCTAAAAGGGGATTTTCTCAGAAACAGTGTAATACAAAAGTATCGAATTGCATTCACCTGTTGCGGACCGCGAGTGTCAGAATTTCAAGAATTCGAAAACAATTTGTTTCGCTGCTGAAATTCAGGCAAAAAAAATGTGATTTAACGTATCTTCAACTCTTGCAAGCGTTATACTGAACATTTTACGAAAACGTTGAAATTATATCATGAAGGATAACGTTAAACGAGGAAATATATTGAAATAAATAGGTTTTATCCAGTAACGTGAAAAAATGTTAAAATCAAATACAGCTCATTCTATTGGCAAACAGTGTCTTATTGAAGTTAACAAAATAAAAATTTTCCTTTAAAAATAGTTATCTACAATTTTTTTACTTACATACCAACATGCAAATCAGCCGGTTGCAGAACATAAATTATAAATTAAAATCAGCATTGTATAAATTAAATATAATTGAATGAGGCTCAGTAAAATGTGATAAAGATTTCCTTTTGTCAATCTGTAATATTAAATAAATTTTTTTGAATTATAATGCATGAAATGTATTGTTTGTTAACGACATGAAAAAAGTTTTTTCTCAGCTTTAGTGCACGTGTTGTAATAATTATATATATATATATTTCGTCATAATAATTTGCTAAAGAGTGGACGTCGATTGGTTTTTAAATGTAAATTTTCGGAAAATCTCGATGTCTTCTTGCACATATCGTATATAAGTGACGTGTGTGTTTCCACGTGCGTACTTGTTGATAGATCCACTGCAAAAAAAAAAACAAGAAGTTATCCACACATTCAGTTAATTTGTATATTCCTATCCCATCACTCACAAGCGTCATGGCCTATCTTCTTTATAAAACTCTCAATTACTTCTGGTGTCATGCTGGGGTTATTCTCGTTAGTCATCATTCCCGAACGCTTCAGGTTTTAGTTAAAGCACGTCAGAAAGGCCAAGCCAAAACTTAAAAAACATTAAAACTTATAAATGAACAGGCATGTAGTTTCGAAAATTTAAAAATTTTAAACACGAAACATAATACTTGTGGCATCTGTTTTAGCATTATCATTTCATCTAAGAAGATACTGAAACCCATATTTCTAGGTATTTAGGAATACTCTGCTTTCATCTGTTTTGTCCACAGTACGTAACTTCTTGCATGCAACAAACATCGACTGAGATAATTACAGTGTACCTAAATTCCCTTTTCGTAAGCAAATTTTGTTTCTACCTATACAATCAAAAATTATAATTTAGAATCCCTTTGTGAAAACCCGCAAAGGTTTTCTTAGCCTCAATCACTGGTTCAGTTAACAACGCACCTAAGAAATTAGTTAATACTCTCTCTTAAAAAAATATATGACAGCAATATATTTGTTCACGTATCTTTGGATGTTATCTTTAACGTTAAATAGCAATAATTATGCCACATATCTGTGAGTACTTCAATTTGTCTCAACAAATTTCGAAAATAAGCCCACGAGCAAAACAAAAAAACAAAAACCAAAAAGAAACAAATCCCAGAAAATTAACGACGCAAAGCAAAGAGCTATAGACGAACCTAAGGTGAATTGTTTAGTTTTCGGTTTCTTTGTTTTGTTGTTAAGTTTATTTATGGCAATAGGTCAAGTTCATTAAAATAGTCACAGAAATCTCTCAATGCGATACCCAAAAAAGTACCTTTCGGGGATACGTAAACAAACGTTAGATTTTCAAAGAATTAGTCAACTACCTTTCGCTGATTTCGAACGGGAGAAGAACCCTTCCGAAAGGGTAGTTTTTGTGTCCCGTGTATCACCGTCATAAAAATATTTTTATTTTGGCGTATAATCTCTGTACATGCCAGAGAACGTAGGTTACCACACATATTATTGACGAAAAAATAAGAATTTAAGCAAACATTTTGTTTGTATTTAAACTTTATATTGTTTAACAACGTCGTTAATTTTAGTCTGCGAATTTTCCACCTATAGAAACAATCCCTAAAATAAAAAAAATTAATGCTCTTTACAGACAGGCTGTATATGAATGAAAGAATACAGACGCTTATTGCATACAGCAGGAATATAAGCCAGCCATGTTCGAGTGACGTCAGCCTCAACTCGGCATTTTCCGAATTGCAACGGCAAACAAGCCCAGTTATCGATTTACTCCCAAGGAAAAGTAGACATTTTCGAAGCATTATAAAATAGCTTGTACTATGTTCGCGCTAGAAACTTAAATATTTAATAGATTTTACACTCTTCTGTTGAATTACAAAATGTGATACTTAACCACAAAGCTATGCCAAAGGCTTTTATATGGCTTCTTATTGCGAGAACATTTATAATAGCTATTAATGTTATAAAAATTTAATAAAAAAATGTATTTTTGGTCAATTGCACGTATTTAAGCGCGCAAAATTCAAAACATTATAAAGTTAACTGTGAAAAGGGGCATATAAAAATTGCAATGCTATATTACAAAAGAAAACAATAATTATTATTTCGGTTGCGTAATGCATCTTATTGAGTTGATGTAGATATAAGCTGCACAAAGTCAAACGTAATTCAAAATGTTCCATTATATTACAAAATTATATAAAAAATGTATTTTATGATAAACGAATTGTGTTACTATGTACTATGTTCAACTATATATGACCCAAAATGACAAACTTGAAAAAAATAAAATAACAAAATAATAATTTTTTCTGGTTCTATCTACGGTATTCGAGTCCAAGTTTACGAACGCCAAGTTGGTCACATTGTAGATACAGACAAACCTGCGTGTGTCAGTGTATGGAGTCATTGGCATAAGACTTTGATTGCGGCTTTTCCCCCTGGTATTGCTAATCGCAGACGGAGATTTGTATGCTTTTTGTGACTCATGACGATCGTCGAAGCGGACAAACCCTATCGCAAGTTTGCATTTATCAGTTCAAGATCTCGAGGGTAGTTCACATTTCACGGAAAAAAGCAGAAATAGTGAAACTGAATTTACAAAGCATTAAAATTCGTCTGGAAAAAGCAGTTAAAATATTTGAATACGTTTGTAAATGTCGGCTGTCCGCTGGCAGAAGTTTGAGAAGAGCGTTAATAAGTAATTAGTTCTTTTAATGACAAAGTGTTCAAAAAAATGAAAAAACCTCATATTATCTAGCGCGGCAGTAAAAAAAATTGGTAATAAAAAAGTCTTGAGTAAATGTTGTTCAAGCATGGATGTTTCAGCAAAATCAATAAGAAGCCCATCAAGAAAGATTAGAATTTTGTTTTTCGCTCGGCAGGTAGNGCCCATCAAGAAAGATTAGAATTTTGTTTTTCGCTCGGCAGGTAGCAATTAGTGGTTTGCTTCGTAGGATAACATTCACGACCATCCCGCTATGAAAAATAAAGTCCTGTCTGCAAGTCAGAGGAAAGAATTGTTTTCTATTATTTCCTCTAAATTCTTCTCAAGTTAACAAGGTTCTTNTTCCTGTCTGCAAGTCAGAGGAAAGAATTGTTTTCTATTATTTCCTCTAAATTCTTCTCAAGTTAACAAGGTTCTTTTATTAATTATTTATTACTGAAATGCCGTCGTTCGACATTATAACATTTCATTACAGTCTGTTTCTCCACAGCACTAAAGAGAACACATTTACGAAAATATTTTTTTACATATAGGTAAAACAGAACATTGTAAAAATATTTCTAATAATTATTTACTTAAAGTGCACGAGTACCAGCAAAAGCATAAAAAAGTATTAAAAAATCCCCAGAGTTTTGAATAACTTCGTTACTGTAGCGAGTACACTTCAACATGGTTCTTCTAATAAAAAAAACGTACACGGGTCAGAAAATGGAGTGAAACTGGACATGCGCACGTTAACTGCAAACATTAATTTAGCATATTTTGGCCCACATTACCTCCCACACAAGGAAATGAAATATCTTAAGCAATGGCAGAATAAAAATAAACTATTTATGGACTTAGACTCTTTGATATTTAAAATCTTCCTGAAAAAATAGTAATGTTGATGTCAAGTAAGCAAAACTATTCACAGTTCTTCGGGCAGATGGTCTTTCGAAATACGACAAATTACGAAGACTACTGATTTCGATTCTTATTTCGGACTATACAGTATGCTGATTCAGATAACGAGCGTGTCTTCATTTTTTTGATAGAAGAACAGAATAGGGTCACTACAATCCATGTCAAATAAAACTCTTCAGATAGGTNACAAATTACGAAGACTACTGATTTCGATTCTTATTTCGGACTATACAGTATGCTGATTCAGATAACGAGCGTGTCTTAATTTTTTTGATAGAAGAACAGAATAGGGTCACTACAATCCATGTCAAATAAAACTCTTCAGATAGGTTTTTTTTTAAGTTTTAAAGTTAAATGTTTATCGCGGAAAAACGTTTAACCTCATAATTACTGCAAAAATCGTGAATATGACAACCACTCCCAAAATAGAAAAGCGAGAGTTTTAACTCTAATATATTGTTCTTGAGACAAGAAGGCCACATATTTAGCAGGTTACTTCAGGCTAAAAACTTTTCACCCTTTAGTTTATTATTCCTTTATACACTTTCCTTTGTAATTTTTTAATTTAGTGTTTATTGTAAATGTTTCAATGAATTCGTTTAGTGTTTCTAGCTCTCTGCGTTTGTGATTTGTATTAATGTGAACTTATGAATTAAACAATGTCGTCATTATTTCACAAATTAAATTTTTGCAACACTGACGATATAAAGAAGGTCTTGCATCATCTACCTAATAGGCATATCTCTCTAAATATAGCACTTTTGAAAGTCCTGTTTATTTTCTACTTTGAGCCCGTTGCGTATCCTGCAGCCGTATCACAATGAATGTAAACACTACGGTGTGGCGTATGTTGAATCAGCTGTTCAGGAGTCCGCCGCTTTTATTTACATAAAAATTCAACAATTGATTATCTACCTATTGTATTGCATACTGTATATAAATACACGTTAATTTCAGTCAAAAATGTTTATTTGCGATTATTTATTTTCGTGACTTTTACTATTATGAAATAAATGGTTTAATCCTCAGATGTCAATATTTTTGCATAGTCGCAAAAGTGTCAAACATGTTTCGTATGTACCCTCCTGTATTATATAAGAGCATAGCTATTTACAACATTACTCGCTAAATAAGTGCAAGGTTAAAATATTTGCCCGACGTTAAATATCACAGCCATGATGCACCGCCAACCCCTCCTTAGGTAATACAGAGTATTTGTTTCGTCAGATGGCAAAAAACATACGATAAATCGTCGTTAAATTAAATTAGATTTATTTTGTAAGGTTTACAGACATAAATAAAGAAAACGGTGCACTTAAAAGACTTTAAATTATTTATTTTATTTATTTAAGTGTAACATTGAAAATACTATTCTTCCGTGCAATACATTACACTCGTGACAGTACTTGCCAACGTGTCAAGATTTCTACTGATTAAAGTGTGTGATATAAGGCACAAATAACTACAAGATTAATAATTATGTCTTCATACTATGTGCAAGCAGATAACCCGGTTTTGCTATGGTGATGTTATGAATGCCGAAAATAGTTGTCATAAACCTTCGGTAGCTGAACCAGTTTGACCCAAATTTTAGCAGCACACTATACAATGACTATATGCGTTCGGGCGCAGGAAAACGGGGCACCGACAGCGGCGCCGGACGCCATGTTTGACGTCACCCAACCACCCTTTTGGATGTTGGTGACCTTGACCTTGACGCCATTCCCGTGACCTTGGATAACCTTAAACAAAAAAAAATACAGAAAACCCAAAAATATGTATAAAACATTCTAAAAAAATTTCAAAAAATTTAAGAACTATATAAACACGTACATATTGTAGATCCGGGGTTCGATGACGAGTGGAGTGACGAGGCTCCCGAACCGACCAACCCTCACCAGGTTGGCCGGTGACCATATCGTCGGCCATGTTAGTTGTCGATGACCTTGAAGTTTGACGTTGACCCCTATGACCATCGACGCTGAAATCACAAAAATTTCCACAAAATCTAAAAAAATCACCCCAAAAATAAGTATTTATAAAAATCAAAAAAAGATAAAAATTATTTACAAAAAATACTAAAAAAATTTAAAATAAATATATTTTAAAAATTTATGAAAAGTTTATTAAAAATTTATATTTCTGGAAGCCCCACCAATACCCATGACGAGCAGACAATTGACGCACATCCAATCAATTACATTTTTTTAACACCCCCTCCTCCTTACACTCTCAACAATTCCAAATAATAAAAAGTTCCATTATCAAAAATGTGTAAATAAATTTGTAAAATCAGAAAAAAAATACATTGTATACAGCCACCACAATTTTGGACGACAGAGTTCTTAACCTTGGCCCTCCTCGAACCCGAACATTTAGAAAAATCATGAAATCGAAAAAATTTAAAAAATCGGGGGTGAAATTATATTATTGACAACAACTGCCATCTTGGATTCTATTTTGCTTAGTCATATTTCCATCATTCTCAGTCATTTCTTCTCATCTGCGCTCCATCCACCATCATGTATTTTATCGATGCTTTGTTATTCCATGTCAGTAATCTCAGATTTCATCAGTGCCATCATCTTGCATAATATATACACCATGTCCCCCACATATTTATTGCTATATCATTTCATGTCTGCCATTTAGGATTTCATTTGTATAAGATACCAGGCGAGCTGTCCTCAACACATTTCTGTCATGCTATGACATGCCACGCCAGCCCTATTTGATTTCCTTTTTCTTTGCAATATTCTTTATCATTCCTTCTTTATTAAGTCACCACGCAATCATATTAGATTTTATTAATGCGCTGTCATTTCACCGCGATTTAGTAGCATGCTGATTACTCGGTACCCTTGAACGACTACATTAGATTATATCACTTCTGCAATTAAAGATAATGGCATATGATCCAGACTTTTAGCCATCAAGATCTTCCATTTAGTTCGTCATTTCTGTTTACTAGAAAAATAATTCTGGTGTAATAGAGCAGGATCAGGCATGTAGACATTTATGTAGGACATCTATTGATCATATACTGCACTAAAGCAGGTCTGGCCAGGCCCGACTCAGCCTCTGCCCTCCCTTCCGACCATGTCACAGGGTAAAATTTCTAACACTTCGACAGCTTACTTCCAAGACTGCTGCATCCAACCGGCTTAGAATGTATTGCAGTATTAATTCACCCCTCACACAAGTAGTTTGATCTCGCTTCCTTGCGCTTTGTCTGTAGGCAAATATTTTGTCAGAGTAACAGCATCGAAGCATTTGGGGATAGTCATAGTTGGTAACACTGATGTACCTTACTCATAAGAGGACGTCGATGGTGCTGTCTGCGTCATGGCTGAAAAATTAGATGTCGCTGCCAGCATCATGCCTGAAAAAGTCGATGTTGGGCCTGCTCTAAGTGACCCATCTGACGAAGTCGATAGCACCGTCGGTGTCACACCTGAATAAGTCAATGGCACTGTTGGTACCACTACCGGCTTCTGGCAACATTGCTGGCTTCGCCAGTGCCATGTCCGAAGAAATCTATGGCACTACCATAGATATCTTTTGCTCTGCTGGAATGTTCGAAGACTTCGCAGATGCAGAATAAGTCAATGACTCAGACACGAAGATGCGTAAGTTAGCCGAGACCATATAACTTTCACATCAGCTGCTGTCAAACTAAGCCTCTTATCTGCCTCCTCCCCCTTAGTGCTTATAATATACCTGCATGCAAGCCCTATGATGTCATGTTGACATTAAGCCAATAAGATATTGTGCGGACATCTACCAGCCAATCACCGAGTAGTCATGTGATTGCAGATGGCCAATGGCATGCAGGCATTGAGACATCATATGGAGTAGTCAGTTGGAGTGATTGTGGTGCATGTGGGGCTCATTGTGGTGCTGATTGTAGTGTGTGGAGCTGATTGTGGTGCGTGAGGTGCTGATTGAGGTACATGTGGTGCAGATTGGTGAAGATTGCAGAGGATTTCTGTGGATTGTGAAGGAGGACTGCAGAAGAATGCAAAAGATTAATGGAAATATTGCTTTGGAGGAGGACTGCTGAGAAGGAGAAGGAGGATTGCTGAGGAGGAAGCGGACAGTGATTTTTGAGGAATGTTAAGAATGATTGATGGAAAACTGACCCCAGCTGGCTGACCCCTTCAGACTGAGCCCTTCAGAATGACCCCAGCAGACTGACCCCTACATAATGACCCCAACAAACTGGCTGCGCAGACGGATCCTGCAGACTGACCCCTGCAGACTGACTAATTCAGACGTAGCCCAGCAGGCTAACCCTTCAGACTGAGTCTTTCAGACTACCCCTACAGATTAACAACTACAGACTGACCCTGCAGACTGACCCAAGCAGGTTTCCCCCTTCAGACTGACCAAAACAGACTGACCTTGCAGATATACTCCTGCAATAGATTTCTCAATGCCTGCATGCTGTTGGCCAGCTGCAATTACATGACGTCTCAGTATATCTTATTGGTGTAATAAGGTTGGTTGAATGTCAACATAACCTCATAGGGCTTGAATAAGGGTAGATTATAAGCGGATGTGAGGGGGAGCAGTTGAGAGGCTTAGTTTGACAGCGGCTGACATGAAATATGCAACATCTCGGCTAGTTTCTGCATCTTCGCGTGTGAGTTAAAATCTTATTCTCTATATGGGAAATATTCGGATATTCCATAGTATCTGCCAACGAACGCCGGACCTTCTACATATACATCTTTCAATATTTTTAAAAATTATAATTTTTGTAATTTGTTTAAAAAATTTTTAATGGTTACAATTTTTTTGGGATTTTATAATTTTTTTAAAATGTTTTGGGAATTTTTGTATTTATGGTAATTGAAGGTCAAGGTCATCGACATCTAACATTGCTTACGAGATGAACTTTAGCCAACCTGGTGAATGTTGGTCCTGTAGGGTGCTTAGTCGATCCATCTCCCATCGAACCGTGGACCACGTGCATATATACATTTTCAAATAATTAATTAAAATAATTTTAATTTTTTTAATTTTTTATTATTTTATAAATTATTAAAGTAATTATAATTTTCTGCAATTTTTTATGTTTTGGGGTCCACGGTCATCCTAGGTCACAGATACAGGTCAAGGTAAAGGTCATGGGTCAAAGTCAGTTGTGAAGTCACAACATGACATCCGGCCGGCGCCTGGCTCCTATCCCTAATCCTGTTGCGCCCGAATGCCCGTAATCATTCTACTGATATTAAATTAAATGGACAAATTTGCATATGTAGGCAACATCTGTTCTCAAAATGGCTTGCATTAAAGAGTCACGCAGTTCATTGAAATTTCCTGGATATCTTCCCTAGTGTTTTATTCGTTCCATATAGTGACCTGTTTTTAAAAATTGATTTAAATCTAGAGATTTCGTAGGCCCTTCCAGATGTGAATGCTCATGAATGTTCATCACACCAGTCAGTCATATTTTCAACCCTGCAAACCTGAGAATTTTCATCTCAGAAAACAGCGAAATGGATGTTATGTCCCATGGTAAAATGATGCGCAAATGTTAAAACCTGCCTGGGTAGCAGTTCAGTGAATTCATTGTGGTTACAATTTCTTATAAATTTAACCAATGAACATATGATAACCGTAATAAAAACATTCTCAGGACATTCCACAGCCAGCTTCAACTACCCTTTAACGGAGTCTCCACTGAAGGCTACATAAGGTACAAATGATAAGCAGACGCCAAGCATCGTATTCATACAGGTAGAAACGAGATTTACATGATTAGTTCAATCATTTACAGCCATGGACAGTGCTATATTTGTGTCCTCTTGGTCCGCTGCGGGCAACTTCGTGAACTAAAGTGTTCAAAATCCTCTTTCGTGCACTCTGATCCATATGTACATGGTGCATGGTTCTCTGTGAAATGTTCTTTCAAAAATTAGTTGTAGGAATCTTGCACCGACTTACGGTAGGAGTTTTTTTGGGTCCAGCGAGGCGTATTTTATTCATAAGCCACGATACCCTCCTGAGGCCCCTGACCAAACTTCTGACGATAATTTCCTATAGACTAAGATTTTTGCTACTGCTGGTAAACCAATACTACAGGACACTTCTATACGATAAAAAATTTCACTATTTAATTTGAAATTTCGCCTCTAGCATGACCAAATTAAATTACTCCTTTTGTCTTACAGTTAGTATCTGCTACATCGCACATTTTCCATACGTCAAAAAAGACGTTCTAATTGAAATTATAAAGTAAATGATTCACAACTGTGTAAAATATTGAACCGGTGGAAAATTTTTAATAAATTATGCTCATCGTGATTGCATGTACCCGAATTTTTTCCTAGATACTTGTTTCGTGGTAAAAAATTGGAGCACATATTCTCGCATAAACATCGCCTGCGACAGGCGAACTCTTGCTTTGATCTCTACTTGCCATTGATTGTGGTCTTTTTAAATATCCATTCTGACAACGAATTAAATAATTCTTTACGCAATTTCAATTTTTTTTTAATCATAGCCGATATTAATGAATTTGTACGCTTAAAACTATGTACATGGCAACAAATGTGGTTTTAAATTAATCTCTCACGCCTTCTACTAATGCACAGAACAATGATTAAAATTTTTTTTAAAACTTTTAATACCTTTATTTTGTACTGTTTTAAACAAAAATATTGAAATAATTAATTTTTTCTTGAGTCCATGAGCTTTAATGACATACTGTATTAGAAGTTGTACTTCGATACAAAAACCTAATAGAGAATAGTAAGATATTTGGCTATGCCCATTATTCAATGTTTCCAAAATAAAAAATTAGTTTTTTTGGAAATTTTTCTGAGCATTAGTTAAATAAAATGTAGCCTAAAATATAATTTAAGTAGATTTATTTTTCTGTTTATAGCAAAAGCAAAAAATGCGGTAGTATTGTAACACATGACTGCCAATCCATGAAATATTGGCAATTTTGCCTCCAATTCTTTAAATAAAAAGGTTTTTACAGTATACGTCAGCATTACAAAATATCCAAAATAAAATTTATATTGTTATAATGATAAAAAGTTTTATGTAATGTCTGTTAGAAAAATTAAGTTCGGAGGTATAAATAACATAACGCTGGATTGCTTTTTCCTTCATTTATATTTTCGCCAAGCTGATTTTAGTACTTATTTATGGCGCTCCACCATATTTCTATAAGCTGCTTATTCCTAAGTAAATATCATTGCTTAAAAACTGTCGATAACATGACGTAATTTTAAGCAAAGGTCGCAAATATTCTATATGTAATTTTTAATTTTATTTTCTGAAATTTTTAAACGATTATGAAATGTTTTGGTACATTTTCATATATGATGACGCGATAGGATATGTTTTGTNTTTCTGAAATTTTTAAACGATTATGAAATGTTTTGGTACATTTTCATATATGATGACGCGATAGGATATGTTTTGTTTTTCTCATGTACCTATACCATGTTCAACGCTTGTTATGTGTGCATTTGTACTGATACGGATATTTAAAGGATAAAGTATACAATATTGTCTAATGATATTATGGCCTCAAAATAAGTCAGATTCTTAACCAAAAATTTTTTTTCGAATCTCTATTTTAGTTCACGAAAGTGATGAAGAAAATCCGATTAGGTATTGAAATTAGTTATTTAATAAAAAATTAATACTTTTTAAACTCTAACTTATATTCTTGAGGATATATTTTCAGCGAAACCATTTTATTGCAAGTCTGACCAAACATACATCTTAAAAGTAATAAAAATGTTTGCTCAGACTTGCAATAAAATTGCTTTGCTGAAAGTACATCCTCAAGAATATAAATCAGGGGTTGAAATGTTTAAATTTTTTTGATTACTTGGGAATAGGCAGTTCAAAGAAATATGGCGGAGTACCGTAAATTAGTACTGAAATAAGCAATTATCGTCGATAAAGACAATATATTAATTCAAAGGGAAATTTAATTTATTTTAAAGTTTGCTAAATAAATAATATTAATGAGCGTAATTAAAATCTAACTAATTGAACTAAACGTAGTTACCAGCTATATGAAAAAATTTTGAACCAGATCTGAGAAAATTANATTAAAATCTAACTAATTGAACTAAACGTAGTTACCAGCTATATGAAAAAATTTTGAACCAGATCTGAGAAAATTAGTATGCGTGTATTATTAAACGCTACTGATTATCATGTTGGTGTCAAACGAAGTACTTAAGCTTATTTTGGTTTTGTGCATAAAAAGGTAAATAATTATTTTAAAGTGTTACTTGTCCGAAGCACTTATTAAAATAACTGGTTTTATCTCAGCGTTTACTATTAAAAGGATCTAAAATACAGGAAGCAGGAACTTGAGAAATGTTAATTTCACCTTGATTCATTTATATGAACGGGCAGTAGTGGACTGGTTATATAATAGGTTTTCATTGCGTTTGTCCTATAGCATAAAACTGTATGTGTGCGCAAAACAACTTCCTGTTTTTTCCATCGTCTTGCTCTCAGCTTTCGACGAGGCAGCAATAGGCAGTACTCGCACACTCGTGTTGCTGTCATTTCGCGCCATATCGTGTGAAAACGCCTCAGAATTGAAACTTAGCTGTATTGAAGTGACATGCTGCTTGCGTGCAAGCCCAAGGTACAATTTAAATCAGGATTCTATAATTAAATATGAGTGGCTTTCCAAGTTGCCCTACATTTTTTTTTTTAATCCGCTGCATTCCTTCTCCCGAATTCATCACGTCCCGGGCACTCATTCCAAGTTCGACCACTTGGGAAGGAGTCACCACTTAAATGGACGCTTCTTGTAGTGAATTAACGTAAAAAGGCTACGCTTAACACCGACCTCTGCAATGCACGAAATGCACAAACAAGTTGTTCCGTCACTTGTCTAGAGACTCACTTGTGCAGATCATACGACACTCTACATCCAGCCAATCTCGTGCATTAACTGTTTGTGGTCCCTAACACAAATGCTTCCTGCACTGACGTCAACTTGGTAAAAATTACTGGCGGGAACGAGCAGCAACTTAACTAAGAGAGTTAAAAAAAAACTATTCTATTTATTAGCGTATAGGTTATTCACGGTTAAGTGATCATTTTTGAAAGCCTTCTCATTCGGAATATTAGTCAGTTAATATTTTTTATTTAAGCCTTAGACAATAACATTGCGAGTGCGGTGGAATGAACTCACTGTGATTATTACTTACATGGCAATATTTATTTAGAAAGGGGTTTTTATGATATAAATGGCTCTAAGGAAAAAATTATTAGTGCCTCAAAAGTGCTAACTTTACCGTGAAAAGCCTATAGGCTTGTGTCAAAAAGATGCATTTATATGGTTTCCTATATGTTTAAATTATGGTATACAACGTACATTAAAATATTAAATACACAAAATAAGATTAAGGCATGCCAAATTTGTTTAAATTGTGTACATGCTCCATCTCTACTTTTCAACCAAAACACTAAATTTGCGCACAGTTGTTCC
Organism: Clitarchus hookeri; assembly: GCA_002778355.1. Taxonomy (NCBI): domain Eukaryota; kingdom Metazoa; phylum Arthropoda; class Insecta; order Phasmatodea; family Phasmatidae; genus Clitarchus; species Clitarchus hookeri. The sequence goes on along the minus strand of NQII01005271.1, from coordinate 128,209 downwards.
GTTGTCTTGTTCACTCAATTATTTATTTAATAACGGAATGACATCGCACGATTTTTCTAGCAACTTCATTAGTGCAGGCGACCGAACACAGCCTTAATCTCGTTCGTATGTTGTTTCAACCACTCCAGACACATGCATAGTATATGAACCACACCCCGCCTGTTTCAGAAACAAATCCAAATGTGTAGGAAGATGTTATGTTGTTAGTTCTAGTTTGTTCCACAGTTAAATTCATAGTTACCCAATAACTGTATTTAAACTATCTCTGCGTGGAGATAGATTCCTACCAGACGAACGAAATAAATGTTAATAAAATTCTTCTCGTATTAAAACCACTTTTCCTTTTTTCGGTTATATTCGTTATTTTAATCGTTACTTCCGCCTCAATCAGGAAGGTAGAAATTATTGAAATACAAATACATTGATAAATCATATCATTCTAAACAGATAGCTATTATGAGGTTACGGACTCCGATTTAAATCAATACCATTACATAATTAAGCTGAACTGGATAATTGTAATAAGTGAAATAATAACACAAAATTCGAATGGCAAATGAACAGGACTAATTGTATGACCAGTAAAATTAACTGTAAATCAGTACAAATTACTTTTTAAACCATTGGACATTATTCACAGCAATAACAAAAAAGTTTTAAATTAATCTACGATTCAAATAACACAATAACGCATTCAAGTTTTAATCAAAAGGAAGAAATACTAATTCATACATTTCAAAAAAGGCGTTGGACAAAAGTGATGTGGGCTGCTATCTACACAGATAGGTAATTCGTTTATTTAGTAATCAATCTGTAATGTTTACGAATGTTTATAATTTGAATATTTTCCGTAAGTGCAAAACATTCAATCCAACGTTTACCTTTCAGCGACCATTTGTGAACAATTTTTTTTTATCTAAGAACATTTATAAATTGAATACGATCTCATATCTTAAAAATGCGACGTCATTGCCAAGAATTAATCGAAATACAGTACATGTATACAATAACTATATGTCATACTAAATTTTCCGAAGAGAGAAACCTGAATGTCAGTATCGTTGACGACCCAGAAATGAAAGGAACTGTACGTTTTATTCCAATATACTAGAAGGAAATACTGTATACGGATACTAAAAAGTTACCTACTAAGGGAGGTCATGCCGTAACGTGTCTGCAAGCATATGACACGGCATTTATTGTTATACAGATATAAAATTAATGCGTGATTTGGAAATAACTTTAAATAACAGGGCTGTTTTCATCTAAGGACCAACAAAGGGAACAATTATGTATTTAATATGTAATGCGATGATTTATTTTGCATTGGCTTATTCATCTATGATTTGAAGTGCTGTATTTAAGATAAAGTTGTAGAAAATTCATAGAAAATTCACATTATATTTTGTGCGTTACAATACACACATGCATGACAATAAGAGAATTAGAATTTTTCGTGTTTCCTTCATTACATGGCTCATCCGTACTAGATTTTCAGCTACGATAGTAATGTTACCACTTCACTGATATAACTAAATATAAATCAAAATTATTTGTGTTAAATTAAACCCACCAAAGGTTGTGAAAACGTGGTAATAACGCAGGTCTTATTGTACAGTAAATTACAGCTTCTTACAAGATTTTTATCTACCCTACTATTATTATTAGACGGAATTACCACTAAAACTTTACTAACTGGTATTCCTTACAAGGGTGATCTCATTACGTATTTGGCGAGACACGAAAACTTTGTGGGAGAAATTTGTTCTTCTCGTCCTTATTTTTACGTAGAGTAATTAGTTCTGCAGATGTTAAGGAACTCCATTTACTGCAAATTACTTTGCGAAATCGGAGCGAATAAGCTCACTTAAATGAAACGGCGCCTCATAATTGCAACTTGCATTTGTGGCAGTATAGCTGGAAACGGTCTGGCAGATAGATAGACACACCAATAATAGCAAGTCTTAATTATATATTATATATTTGTTTTAATGGGTATATTATTATAGATCATTGCGTGTAAACAATGGATAATTATTTTTTAACCATACAACATTCCTGGTTTAACGCAAAACTGCGATTTTTTTTCGACCTATACCAAAAGATAATTTAAATGTTCTCATGCTTCTTATATGTCTGAAACCTAAAAATGCAATTGAATATTTTCTTTTGTGTGTATAAACCTACTTACGCAAAAACATTGGCATTTCAAGGATCTCTTTAAGTCTCACAATGGCGATTTCGAGTATGGCAGAATATAATAATTTAAGAATTCCTTATTGTGTATATTACGCATCGTAGTAAACGTATATAAAAAGCAAAAATAACGTTTACTGAACAACCCAATAAAAAAAAAGTGAGAATGTTGTTGGAATGCATGACAGCATGTCCTTATGTTTAATAGATAGGAAGTAAAAGCAAAGAATTTCTCTACTCTTAGAAGTAGATTGGTAAACCAGACACGCATTCCATTTAATTTTTTCTTTACATTCGCTAGCACGTCGTTCACACATGCGTTTACTTGTTTTAATGGGATTCTTTTTTGAAGTACTTAAAAGAATTCATAAGACAACGAAAATTATTATTATTGAATTAACGATATTCTTGCAAACTTAGAAACGTTGAAAAGTACATGGAAAATTGCAAAAATTAGTTACAATGTTGCTAAAAAACCGAGGAATAGTATATGGAAGCTTTCATCTGCCTTCCCCTTTCTATCCGTTATTAAAACTATCATACTGTATTTCGTATTAAATATGAATAACTTTTCTGAAGTGCTCAGTGTTTTATAATATTGTACGTGCAATGTAATTAAATAACAATTTTTGTTATTCTTTTGTTCTGTATCACTTCGTTGACTGTGTGCTTCATTTACTTGTTAAAATAAACGCTGTTATCAAACAAGTCAAATTAAACCGTTTATCTGGCCAATCCATGGTAATGTAAGCACACATGCGATGCGACACGAGGTTATATAATTTTTACTTTCGCATATCATTTCATTTGTGTTAATTTTTGTTATTATCAGATTCAGTAAACTCACTGCAGTACTATAAACTGTCAATATATCTTGAATTTCCTGACCGGATTTTATTCTGTGGTTACAGGATAATGTGTGTGGTAACCACAAAAGCGCTGCGATTTTGGTGAGCGAAACTTGACGTTGCCAAATACATCCAAAGAGAGACTTCAAATTTTGTCCTTTTAGAAAGGGGAGATTTATGATTGGTCGTGTGTTCATTTCGTATAATACATTAGTCTACTTCATGCCAGATGTGTTTGGCTCGATATATCTGCTCGATGTAAACGAGACAATGCTACACAGATCGCGATCCAGTTCAATGGTTCAAAACGCTTCCTGTGAGTGGCAGATACAAACAACATTTGGTCTGGCACAGTTAGTCCAATGGCATGGCGACCTGATTACATAATGTGCACCTCTTGATGTTATTTTACGTAATTATCTTAAGACCCAAAATATGTTTTAATGTTGCACAACTGCTGCGACTATTCTACTTAAAATATTTTCTGCCTGCTTAGAAGTAGAGAGATCCATAATCTTAGTACGCCGTTAGGTACACTATGATGGCCTCTACCGTTCTTACACTAAAAGTTGTTGGTGATTGTTGCGTTTGTGAAATTTCACATTGGAAAACTTATTCCGCCCCTTGTATGCGTGACAGTTCCTTTAGCGCAGTCAGATCATGGTTGCCTACGTCATAACAGGTGCTGAAAGTTTGTTTTGTCCATAGAAATGCACTTTTCCGCACGTTGGACGCATGCAGCATGCATGGGGCTTGGCCGTCAAATGCACCCATGGCCATTGCCACGTCCCAGCACTCACTGCATGCGCACTCCATGGCCTCTTTGGCACTACTGAGCTCGGCTCGTTCCCTTACCGTATGCCTTACGACCGACACATTAGTCGACACATCATCTCACCTTTATCTAAGTGGAATACCACGTGTTTGCTACAATGGTCTTTAGACCGTTCTTGTTGTTTTACTCGTAAACGAAGGGTCTTATTCATTTTACCAATGGATATTTTCTTCTTAGCTTTGATCACAGATTCGTGTGGTGCAGTCCGTATCCACGAATCACCTGATAACCTGTATACATATAAAACAATTCGGAGAAAAATACTTTATAACTACAGGTCGCGAAATATGATGAACAAATAGTATGCAAGACTAAATTGTTACCTTGATCGTTTTTCCAATTTGACATATTTTATTAAGTATTAGCATTCCATATGTAAAATATTTTTCAACGTAAGTTAGAACTTTAATTACTAGTTAATTTGAATTTTTGTCTCTCTTATATTTTATTTAATTCTCTTGATACGGCGGATAACTTATTCCACGCATATAAAATACGTTTCGAGTGAAATTTGCTAATGTTGTTCGGTATCGGTGTGTTTATTTAATAATCGCCACGGAGATGTAAAACCATATCCTAACTTCTTCTAACGGCATTGTATTCACTTGAAATTTGCTTTATCCATTTTAAAAACTGTACAACTTACATGCTAAAATATTGATCTGAAAAAAAAGCATTCTAATCAAGATTGTTACCAGCGGAACGTAAATTAAGAAAAAAAACATTATTAAACTTTAAATGTTGATATTTTACGCTTCTAAATCAACTGGATGGAAGGTTCTGAAACATGTAGTTAAGTAAATAAATAATGGTTCGTTTTTCTCTTCTAAAAAAGAAATAGCCGTCTTAAAGTAAGGAAAAGTACCACTGAAGTCGTACAAAGATACGTGTATAAAACGTTGCTTGCCATTATTTTCTCACAAGACCAAGCGTTCAAAATAAATTATTTTTTATTGCTGTCCAATAGTAAAACTGTCGTCAACACTATCCATGCATGGTTTTTGGTAATATATCAGTCATTTTTAAATATTTCCTTTTTTTTTTTTTATAAATCTTCAATAGAGCTTACATAAGAGGTAGCGATAATATTTTCGCCAGGCAGGTAAACATCGTTACAAACCAAACATTCAACTTATTAGCATTCGATGGTAATTAACATCCAGTAATTTGAAGCTTTTTAGTAATCACTTTCGCTTCTGCTTCTCTTTAAGACAAATAAAAATAAGTTCATGCACGGATTTTTGTGTCCCAACCATCTTAGAATATATATAGTCGCAATGAGATAATGATTTTATTCTCTTCATATTTACTTATATATTGAGTAGCTGGTGTGGATATTAAATTCAGAATTCAAGGAACGNCATGATTTTATTCTCTTCATATTTACTTATATATTGAGTAGCTGGTGTGGATATTAAATTCAGAATTCAAGGAACGAGGGAGTTTGTTAATAAATAATTGTTAATAAATGCTTTTGGACACATGTTACCTATTGTCAGATGGTTCACTTTCTGTGCAAAATAAGTACAATTGAAGCAAATACTGGAAACTCCCGATGTAATTATCCTCGAAGAGTACTCGAGCACCTGTGAACCAAATCAACTATTAGATTCGCTAAATCGTGTACCGCAAGTAAAGAGCAGTGAAACAATAATGACACGTGTGATAGCGTCGCAACGCAGCGACGTAGGTCGGGTACTCAAGAGCACGCCCGCTGGGGACGGGACGTAAAGGGACCCCAGGACGCAGATCCTGCGAGTGCTAATGCGTCGAATGCGATCCGGAAGCTGTGCGGAGCTAGCTGCGCCGTCGCGCCGAACTCCGCCTCCGAGTGCGACTTAGCACTCTCGCAGGTAAGTCCGATAAGCCGGAGCTAAGTAATTAGCATGTCTGGCGAAGCGCCGTGCACAATGGGTGTCTTCAGCGGACCCGCCAACTGCCGGCACGGCTTTAACTGCAGTTCCCGCAAAACTGGAATCCATTGTCTTCCTTCGTTCCCTGATCTCATTACCGGATTAAGTTTCCGAAACAACGCTGCCGCGAGCTACCCCGATAGCAAAGGAAAGAAATATGCGTTATTTCACTTCAACCGTGGTAATTTACGAATCCTGCAAACGTAATTCCATTACGATTTTTTATTTAATATCTCAAAATTCGATGACGAATTTCTTCGGAAAAACAACACAAGGTAACAAACATAGTAGAATTAACATTTCTCTGTATAAACTATATAAGTTTGATAATTTCATATTACATGCGAAAATGTTTTCTTAAACTATCCGGTTTCTTTTACTTAAGTAATTGGGTTGAATTGGATTGGAAAGGGTTTATTAACGTCCCCGGTGTTATGCCTGAATGCTTATCAGGGGATGGCTTCTAAACTACGTTATGGTCTAACTTAAATTAATACCCATGCCTTACCTATAACTCGAACCCAGAACCTCCCGCACCGCAGGCCGGAGGCACAACAACTGACTGCACCGCGGGAGGTAGGTTAATTATTTTCAAGATTAATGTTCCATAAGATTTCACGACGAAGCAAAAATGAAAGCTGTTACATAAAAATATTTAGCAAGTTATTCTACCAAGCAATTTCTCCTCAACATTTAGCACGGAACAGAGATTTTCAAGTCAATAATTTCTGCTTATTGTGTACAGTTAACAGAGGTAGTTTTTGTAGAAATTCATAACTCTTAAAAATAGTGTAGGTCGCACTAATTGTTCGGTAATAACGAGTTTGCTTACACCCGCTAAAATTTGTTAGAGGTCATCTCACGTACGAAATGTACGAAACGATAAATATCATGAACTTTCTACCGGCAAAAATAAAGTGACCGATTTTATCAAATAATAAACATGTTTAGATATGACTAGGAATTTCTACCGGATAAATCACTGGTTTACTCTAGCCCAGTATTGCAACAAACATCTGAGTGAATTCGGCCGCGCAGTAGTAAACTGCTTCGCATTGCGCAGCTCTGTGTTTGATCTCAGCCCGCTTCACAAAGATAATGTTCCCAATATTTTCCAATATTTTGTTCACGTTTAATGTCTGATAACTATCAAAATAATTTTGACTTTTCCATTTCCCGCTTTTTAGGCTGACATCTTGATAAAACTCTCTGCCAGTAAGATCATAAATTTTTATTATAACAGATACTGATATGTGATTATGTAGACACTGCAGTTAAAGAATTTTTGCAATTAAAGTAATTAAAAAATGTATTAATACGGTCATTAAAAATATTTTTAATGTTCGTAAGAAGACAAGGTTGCTCATTACATAAATTATTGCAGCAAAGCGCTTCATAAAATTATATATTTTTAAGAAAAGTTTTTTGACAGACTAAAAAATNTTACATAAATTATTGCAGCAAAGCGCTTCATAAAATTATATATTTTTAAGAAAAGTTTTTTGACAGACTAAAAAATATAGTTTCGTATTGATAAAAAATTTTTTTTATTTAATGTTTTAGTTTTTAAGAGTTATATGTAATATTGATATTATAAAACTGAGCTAAAAATATGGAAATATTTTCACTTAGTTTACTAATGCATTTTAACATAAATATGTTTTAATGCTTCGTGTTGTAAAATTCAATTGTAATAATCTCGGCTGTAATTTTTTTCTATTGCAATAGTGTTTATTTTCAAATTAACAGATCTCGGCAGCTGACATTTACAGATGAGAGCGTTCTAAAATAATAAGAAATTAACACGTATTTTGCCATTATATAATATCATATTACTGTGTCAGTGTTTTTAATTTAATCTTAGGGCACTACGTATCTTAAAATTATTAGTACTTCCAAATCTGCAGCTCTAACTAGAACAAATAATTATTTTCTCATAATCACAAATATTCTGTCCACTTGTCAGCACTTGTTTTTTTAACATCCCTGTTTCTAAAAAAAATGCATTCGTTTACACGGGATTATAACTATTATTTAAATATTTTATAATAACGAATGTTTTCCTAAGCACATTATTAGTTAATATTATAGACGATTTCAAGCTTATCCGCTGAGAAAATACCATGTGCTACTGCATATTAGCAGAATTTTAGTCTGTGTTTATAATTAATGTAAAAACTTCTGGGTCATTAAGTATGCTGAACGACACGAGATGTATTCAAACTCGCGTTAGGGCTGAACAAAATTTTTTTACTGTAGTGTCAACTAAGGCATATAGCAGTAAATTTCTCCATTGGTACCTCTTATTCAGAGCATTATTGTTTGTAACATTCTGTACACATTTATACGAGACTTGTTCGTTCTGTAAACGTAAACGCACTGCGTGGCTTCCATTTATCAGGTACCTTTCTGTGGTTTGCCGCCCGAGAAGANTTCGTTCTGTAAACGTAAACGCACTGCGTGGCTTCCATTTATCAGGTACCTTTCTGTGGTTTGCCGCCCGAGAAGAAGCCCCTAAAGCTTTAAATTAAAGTTTAAGAGAACAGAACCTATTGTTTTACGGGCAGGTGTTTGCGGCTGTGAGTAAAATTAGCTTCTGCATTGAATCAATAAAATTTTTATGTGTTGCCTAGACACTTTATATTGAACAGGTCAACGATTATATTCCCAATACATATTAATTTTAATTTCAAATTGGAGATGCAAAGAAATTTTTATTTTCCAATTAGAGTGTCCATGTGCTTTAACCATTTGCTAATATTACCACACGGGACATGGGATATGAAGAGTTGTCTACGTTTCGGTTGTGATAGTCAGTTGACGAAACTTCTAGGTTGTGTCGTGTGACGGGTTAGGAATTTTAGAGCGATGCTGGCCCACAACCCCCCCTCCCCCCCGAGCATAACCAGGCGACACGTGGCTCGAGGCAGGTGGTAGACCGCAGCCACGTGTCTTGCTGCGCTNTCCCTTAGCTAACCACAGGACAAGGTGGAAAAGCCCCGAAGAAGTAGCTGACGAGAGTAAACTAGGGGCGAAGTACTCCCCCTACCCCCCTGGCCGGCCAAACCTTCAGAAACCAGGACATGTGTTTGGAAAGGCATTGTTCTGCGTTCTACCACTCCACCCCCCTCACCTTCTCCCCCCACAAGGCGCCACGTGCCGACAATTAAGACTAAAGGCTGGCAAGCATAAAAACCCCATTTCGAGAGTAGTGGGAGGTACAGTTGATTATCACCGCGCCGAGGGAAGAGTTGCGTGAAGGAATCGCGAGAAGACGTGAGCACGAGTCCGAACCGCAGTCCCGGGAGATGGCAGCACCTGCGGACCTTCTTCCAAGGCCTACCACTTCGCCGGAGCTCAATCCCAGATGACAGCCTACCAACACTCACCGCTGAGATAAGTATAAAAATCGTCGCCCAGAGAAGCCCCACTCAACCACGAAGTCGCCCAGTGAATACGAGTAGTCAAATTAGGTACCACACCTCGGAAGGGCTGATGTATGTAGTACTTGTGTAAACTCAAGACAATATATTCGTCCTTAACAAATTCATTATTATTATACCCTCAACCTCCAAGCACATTATAGTCTGTGCCTGGAGGCAATAACCAAGACACTATAAGCCACACTGTCTTCCGCAGTGGCGGAAGACAGTTGATAACATCAACTTTTGCGTGCTACCAGGCGACAAATAGACTTTGCATATGGATAAATAATATTCCTTAAATGTCTTTGCATTGATAAATTTTTATAACAAAAACCTATTCGGAATTTTTTCTACTGTATAACATTATTTTTTCATTAATATAGAATGGGTAATATGGTGTGGTCAGAAATATTTCGAAGCATCCCTTATTAGATTAATACAACCTGAGTGAATGAGGTTACTAAGACACTTCCAATGGGTTTATATTTCGCGGATTTCGGTCTCACTATAAACGATAGATGTTTAACATTATTAAAACATAAGGTTATTTATGTATCCAAATACCGTACTCTTCCCGATGTTAATCAGAAAGTCATAAAACAGGCTAAAAATTATAACAAATTTATAGCGATAATTTTTTTGCGCATATAACTTTGAAAAGTTATATACAATAATTTTCTTTGTTCATAGACCTTCTAAAAGTTTAGTCAAAGGAGCAGAAAAAAGAGGAGTTGGGCAAAATTGGATCAGGGATTGCAGCCGGCGCCAGCATCCACCATTTTTGAATTTCTCTTTTTCCCTCAAAATTTCCCTTTTCCCTCCGAATTTCCCTTTTTACATAACAATTTTCTATTGTACCTCAAAAATGCACTGATCCCCCGAAAGGAACTCTTCGATATATCGCAACGATTTGGGGGGATCGTTTTCTAGGGAAGAGAAATGGCAGCCATATTGGCTTTATAGGCATGGAGTGAGTATGCCAAATCGATACACAGGGTCCAGGGTCCGGAGTCAGACCTGACCATCGACCATCTTAGTTCTGTCAGCTAACTTGTCCGTTATTGAAGTTGTCAGTGACCTTGACTTTTGACCATGACCACATGCCCATGACCTTGCATGGCCTTGAAGCAAAAACACGCAAAATTGTTTGACAAATTCTTAAAAATTATAAAAAAAATTGTTAATAATTAATTAACAACTTTTAAAATTTAAAGGAAATTAATTAAAAAGACGTGTAAAGAATTAAAGTTTCATAAGTTTTGGCTTAGAGGGGACGAGGGACTGGAACCGACCAGCAACCATGTTATGACTGTGACCTATAACCATGACCTAAGGTGGCCTTGAAAACAAAAACTCGAGGAAAATGGTAAAAATTTAATAAATTCATAAATGACAGCCAGAATATTGTGTTACTTACTACTGCCGCCATATTGGATTCAGGCGAACTTGACTTTTGACCTTAACCTGGCGACCTTTGACTTTAAACCCAAAAAATTGTAAAAAAATCCTAAAATATTCCTAAAAATTTATAAAAAAATAGTAAATAATTATACAAAAATTTTCCTTTAAAAATTACATTTTAAAACTTACATTTTTGAACGTTTCCTATATCACCGTGTTCCAGTAGACGAATGGCTCTCGTTCAATTAATAACATTGTATTAACACTCTCTTACCCTACCAATGTTTCTCATTGGTTAATTAATCGGAAGGCCTTCACTACCTCACCTTTCTTCATTCAGTTTAATGCACTCCACCTGCCATGTTGGTTATTTAGTTTCTCATTGTGTATAAATATTCAACACTTGGGTAGCACTGATGACTCCGACCAACATGTTAGATCTGGATGACCTTCACCTGGACCTCATACCTGTGACCTTGAACCCATGCCCATGACCTTGAATTACCTTGAACCAAAAAATAATTTATAAAAACTTTTATAGAAACCAAACATTTCAAAAAAATTATTACAAAATTTACTAACGACTTTTTTTAACATAAATCTTTCCATAAATCTCATAATATTTCCATCATTCAGCATCACAATCAGCGCTGCAATCAGTATTACAATCAGCACCGCAAACAGTATTATAATCAGCACCGCAATCATTATTACAAGCACCACCGCAATCAGCAATTCCCCACACCAATCCATACCAATACACAAATCAATGCACACACAAATCCACACCAATGCACTCCAATCCACTCTATTCCATACACCAATCCGCACGAATCCAAACAACAACCTACACCAATCCACACACCAATACGCCTACCAAACTACACACCAATCCACACCAATCCGCACATGAATCCACACATGAGACCACACATGAATACACACATGAATTCACACACCAATCCATACTATTCCACACACCAATCCGCTCTGCAATTCGCTCTGTAATCTGGCTCCACAATCCTTATTTGCAATCCTGCTCCGCAATCCTACTCCATAATCCTACTCCGCAATCCTCCTCCGCAAACCTCCTTCGCAATCCACAGTGACCCAAGTCAATCTTTCGATCAGTCTTAATCCTTGGAAAAATTCTAATTATTAGCAATCTCCTTCCGCATTTCTCATCCGTAATCCTCCTTCATAATCCTCCTCTACAATCCTCCTCCGTAATCCTCCTCCGCAATCCACAGCGACCCATGCCAAACCTTCGATCAATACCAATCCTTGGGTCAATTCCAATCCTTAGCAATATTCTTCCTCATTCCTCATCAGCAATCCTACTCCGTAATCCTCCTCTGAAATCCCCCTCCGCAATCCTCCTCCACAATCCACAGTGACCCCTGCCAAACCTTCGGTCAAACCCAATCCTTGTTTCAATCCAGATCCTAAGAAATCCTCCTCTGAAATCCACATCAATATATGTCAATCCTGCTATCAATCCCAACGCTGTCGATCAATCCAAATCATTTGATAAATCCAAATAATTCGATCAATCCCATTCCTACGAAAGAAACTTCTATCAATTCCGAATCCTTCGATAATTCCTTTGACCAATCATTCATTTTGTCCCCTGTCCATATCTACATAAATTACATTCGTGCACCAACTCTCTCCAAATGTGTATATGTCGACAGAATTATGTTTTGTTAGCAGTCAACTATACATGCATTTTAATGCTATAGTTTTTACTATCATTCTATATGCAGATCTTTTTGTTAATAGTCGAATACTCATAGCACTACTTTAAAGTTGTGATGGAAAAAAGGATACGACCCGAAAAATAAAGGAAAAGAGATTATTTTATGATTATAATTTATGATTATTTTCTAATTAAAGTTTTAGAAGAAAGCAGTTCATCACATCGCAACGTATCCCCAATTCTTCAGTTTACAAATTATTGAATATATCTCGTTAATGTATGTGACATCCCCGCGTTTTTTAATGTCAATACCATACCTGAGAATATAAACAAATTCATTCGGGTATTCGGGAAATAGGTAGGCAATATTCAAGGCGTCTTGTGCTTTCTTCGTGTCGCTTGTTGTAGCAAATGTACTGTAAGAGTGTGTTAGTGTATCGAGAAAATCGCCATCATCGTCTTTAGCACTATCACTGTCTTCCTGTTCATTTTCATGAATACCCTCTTCACGGTCATCTTCACCTCCTGTCTTGTATTGTTTGTTAAATTTGCCTTTATTTGTAGCAGGAGTTGTATGCTTATACCCTGTGTATCGATTTGGCATACCCTATGCCAATAAAACCAGTATGGCCGCTACTGTTCTGCTCTCGAAAATGATCCCCCCAAATCCTTCCGATAGATCGAAACGCACCTTTCGGGGTATCGTTTTTGCAACTGGGGATCAGTGCTTTTTTGAAAGAAAAACCGGGAAATTATGAGCGTAAAAAAGGGAGATTTTGAGGAGAAAAATTAATTCTAAAGAAATTTAGTTGATTTTGAGGGGGAAATGGTCGATTTTCGGGGAAAAAATTTCGAGCCAGAAAGGGACATTACAATATGGCGGTGGCCATATCTGGCTCTGACCCCGGACCCCATTGTGCCCTACTCATATTTTTGTACTACTTGTCTCATTTTGTTGTTTTTCATGTAAAAGAGTATATAGTGAATGTTCTTCAGAATCACCTTTATTTGACTTCTTGCCATTTCTATAAACTTTTTATTTTGGGCACTATTCTTCCAACAAGCATATGAGTGTACTGAATATTATTTTCCTTCCTCTATAAACACTTTTTTAAAATAAACATTCAGATACTTACAGATAAATTTCATAATGGTATATCCAGATGCGTATTTTGGCTACTAGGATATTATCACCAAAATGGCAATGTGCAAATTAAAATCATGTACGAGGCGCTTTTTTAAAGCAATGATAATTTAGAAATTACATGAAATCTGTCTACAGTTAACATATTTATTATAAGTGTTATAAAATACCGAATTTAATTAGTTTTCCTTTATAGTTGCAGTTAGCATCCATAAAGTTCTGGTAGCGTGTCACTCACTGGTTCCCGTATTCTACTGTCAAAAAGACTGTCTCCTGTGTCGTGAACAATTCACGCTCTTCTTGAGTTCATCCGCATGTAAACAGTTGTACTGCCGGCCATTTATTAATGTATGAAGTNTAAACATATTTATTATAAGTATTATAAAATACCGAATTTAATTAGTTTTCTTTTATAGTTGCAGTTAGCATCCATAAAGTTCTGGTAGCGTGTCACTGGTTCCCGTATTCTACTGTCAAAAAGACTGTCTCCTGTGTCATGAACAATTCACGCTCTTCTTGAGTTCATCCGCATGTAAACAGTTGTACTGCCGGCCATTTATTAATGTATGAGGTGAATATAGTTACTTCGTTCATGAAATAACTAATAAAATTAAAATACAATAATAATAAATAACATATTATATTAATTATAAAGCGACATAAATTTCACCGTTCTCATCACATCCCTTAGTTTTGTGGTTTATTTAATTTACATAAAATTTTATTGCAAATATATTATAATATATGTTTTGTCATATATTATAGTTTCAACTAATTATATGATCCTCACAAAATGTTAATATTTTAATGAATTGCAAACACGGACGGAATGGGCTCTAGGTTACAAAAGCTGAATAAATAACAAACGACCATTAAAGTTGGAAAGAACTGCGAACGGATGATGACGGTGGGAATAATAAAGATTTTTCAAGTAAAAATAAAAATACTACGACAAATGCGGTTTCACGTAGGTAGGGCTACGAATAAAAGGAAAAAAAATAGCCAGTAAGCCAAGAGTTGCGTTGTAAAGGTAAAAAGAGGCGAGAAAAGATGGAGATGGAAAATGGAGAACATTACGTTACGAGGGAGTCGAAGGGAGAGGATTGGAGACGTAAGGGAAAGCCAGAGTTAAGGGTAGAGTTATGAGCATAAATGGTAATGGAAGGGAAGAAAGATGGAAGAATTATAGTGGGGTGAGCCGGGAAGAAGTGTTAGAATTCTTTGAGGAGATCGTGTTTCCACAAACCAATTCCTACATGAATTTCACACTTCTTCTGGAACCAACCCACTTTAATTGTATAGCAAAAACATCGACCAACATTTCCACAGCAGTTAATGAGTCAAACCTCTTATAAAACAATTTATATGTTAATATAATTCAAAATTCAAAATGTTTGTGTAATTTGTTTACAACACCTACAAGAAGAGAATGGTTTGAAAAAAAAATAACATTGTAACGAAATAATAAAAATTATGTAATTTCTTTAAACAAATATCGTATTAACAGAACAAAATAAATTTAGTACAAAAAAACTTAGAGTCGCAACCTAAAATACGTTGAGTTCGGTAAACTAAACCCTTTTATTTGGAAGAAAATAAATCTCCCCCTGCAAAATTCATGTGGAAAACAAAGTGTACATTTTGTAACAATTATTCAAACAAATATTGTTTTGCGGGGGAAAAAAATTGCTGTGCTTGAAAAGCTACACACCTTGCTAAATAACCTTCTTTTAATAATGAGAAATACTATTTGAATGATAATTTAAAATGGTCATTTCATTATTATCATGAGTTGCAGTCTCAGCTTTGTCGGAGATGAAGTTTAAGATGGAGGCTTCACCTTCAGCTTTACCCCTGAGGTATACTGGTTTTCTTTCTGTCGAGAAGTTCTTTACCCACCGGGCAACATACCCTCGTCTCGCATAATGGTAACGTATTCGGGATCCATTCTTGTGCGAACCGGGAGTGTAGCATTTCCTCAGACTGCCTCGATGTATAGCGTTAGCACAAAATGTTTTTCTCTAGGTCGTGACAGCACAGTTATGCTCCAGGTTAAGTTGGAATGATATTGCAAACGACGAGAACTCGGCCTTGTCTCTGACGAAGCTGGTTTCGCCAACATCCTCACTACCCGAGGTCTCTGTTTTTTTTTTGTGGTGAATTTCTTCGCCAATTGGCTAACCGGCCCTTGCCACGAGTACGGACGTACTACCCAAGAACGATGTAAGAATAACTGGGGTGGAGGTGAATGCGGCCAGATGCGAATAAGAGAGTACGAGAGCGCATTTATAGCAAACACAGCCAGTTGTCCTTTTGTGTTGAGTAGCGTAGTCGTGTTCTGCAACGCATACAGCTGTACAAATCGTCTCAATTCCAANGCGGACTTACATATGCTGGGTAGCTACAGCAAAGGCTGCATGTTTGATGGGGCATTATAAAACCCTATATAAAGGTTTTACAATTATTTGTATCACAAACCTAAGAAAGTTCTGAATATATTAGATATTTTATATAGGCCTCTTGATATGAAAAGCGAGCACACGTAAATAAACATTTATAAATCAATTAAATGCTTAATATTTTATTTTATCGTTTTCTCTTAATATGTGCGTGTATCTGTGTTTGTGTATACAATTCACACATGTAAAATCACAAACATTTATTACAAATCATCTATAGACTAAAATATTCCCTTCCACAGATTTTCATTTGTTAATTTTCTTCGAGCATCCTAGGAAATTTTTTGGAAGTTGCTTTATGAGTTATTTTGAGAAACCAATATCTCGGTCAACTGATATGAGGCAGCTGGGCAGAGGTTAACGAAATTTGCTCTATAGATTTACTTCATACAACTTCCTCGTGTATTTCACTATTGTGTTAGTGTTGCGTTGCAATATCGTGCTGTTTTTTGCCGGTTTTATTTCATCTTGAGCATAACTTTCAGCGGCATATCGGTGTCTTTTCTCTGCTATAACTTTACCTTCAAGCTCGCCGCATATCAACACGAAGTTCTTGAGTGAGGGCATAATCAGTTACATGTTTAACAAAATAGAACTGTATGTGATGTGTTCAAGGATGGAAAATCTACATGAACAACCCTGAATATATTTTTTAATTTCTGTATATTAATAGAGATTTTAATAAATTTAAAAATCCAAAAATTTTTAAATTTTAGTTCTTTTTGTACCTGGTAACAACCCTGATATATATCAAAACTGATTTCGTTTTAAAAAAAAAGCAATAGTGCAAATGTATTTCAGAAAAATAAAACAAAATATCTGGCGACTATGCTTATCGATGTGTATGCAATCTCGGGGTAGGAAATAACGTTCGCACACTGAATTTAAGAATCTGGTCCAAAGAGTTAGCAAAGTATATTCAACTATGCCCACAAAATATATAAATGCTGTAGAGTCTCATGTTTAGGTGCAACATGACTTGAGAAAATGTGGTCGCTAAACCATAAACTTGCTTGGTTGTCTGCAAACACTCTGCATAATTATTTTTAAGTAATGAAAAAAATCATTGTGACTCTGGACATATAAGGTGATTTGAGATTCAGATCCGAATGAGAAATATGAGTTATATGATATGTTTCTCGATATAGGTATGTTTGTGTTTATAAACGTTTTTAAAATGGAAGCTATAGAAATTTTTCAAAAAAATAATAAATTTACTAAGCCATTTTTATAAACATAATATCATATTAGAAAAGTTTTTGAAGATAATCGTGGATATATCCTGAGCCATAAATGCATTGGTTAAAAAAAAATATATCAATAATTCACGAAAATATATTTAAAAAAATGCATTTGGAATGGAAATATTCAATACTGGTACTAAGGAATCTGCTGTGACTGATTTTGGTGCTTAGTGTATATTTAAATTTCATTGTTCATAGCTCGGCTGTGGTAGTGTATTTTGTTGCATTAACAGTGTAAGAGCAAAGATTAAGGGGTTATCAGGATGAGGTGCAGGGCGGATGGGGATTGGNAGTTATGAGCATAAATGGTAATGGAAGGGAAGAAAGATGGAAGAATTATAGTGGGGTGAGCCGGGAAGAAGTGTTAAAATTCTTGGAGGAGATCGTGTTTCCACAAACCAACTCCTACATGAATTTCACACTTCTTCTGGAACCAACCCACTTTAATTGTATAGCAAAAACATCGGCCAACATTTCCACATCAGTTAAAGAGTCAAACCTCTTATGAAACAATTTATATGTTAATATATTTCAAAATTCAAAATGTTCGTGCAATTTGTTTACAACACCTACAAGAAGAGAATGGTTTGAAAGAAAAATTACATTGTAACGAAATAATAAAAATTATGTAGTTTCTTTAAACAAATATCGTGTTAACAGAACAAATTAAATTTAGTACAAAAAAACTTAGAGTCGCAACCTAAAATACGTTGAGTTCGGTAAACTAAACCCTTTTATTTGGAAGAAAATAAATCTCCCCCTGCAAAATTCATGTGGAAAACAAAGTGTACATTTTGTAACAATTATTCAAACAAATATTGTTTTGCGGGGGAAAAAAATTGCTGTGCTTGAAAAGCTACACACCTTGCTAAAGAACCTTCTTTTAAGAATGAGAAATACTATTTGAATGAGAATTTATCATGGCCATTTCATTATTATCATGAGTTGCAGTCTCAGCTTCGTCGGAGATGAAGTTTAAGATGGAGGCTTCGCCTTTATCTTTACCCCTGAGGTATACTGGTTTTCTTTCTGTCGAGAAGTTCTTTACCCACCAGGCAACATACCCTCGTCTCGCATAATGGTAACGTATTCGGGATCCATTCTTGTGCGAACCGGGAGTGTAGCATTTNAGGCAACATACCCTCGTCTCGCATAATGGTAACGTATTCGGGATCCATTCTTGTGCGAACCGGGAGTGTAGCATTTCCTCAGACTGCCTCGATGTATAGCGTTAGCACAAAATGTTTTTCTCTAGGTCGTGACAGCACAGTTATGCTCCAGGTTAAGTTGGAATGATATTGCAAACGACGAGAACTCGGCCTTGTCTCTGACGAAGCTGGTTTCGCCAACATCCTCACTACCCGAGGTGTCTGTTTTTTTGTGGTGAATTTCTTCGTCAATTGTATAACCGACCCTTGCCACGAGTACGGACGTACTACCCAAGAACGATGTAAGAATAACTGGGGTGGAGGTGAATGCGGCCAGATGCGAATAAGAGAGTACGAGAGCGCATTTATAGCAAACACAGCCAGTTGTCCTTTTGTGTTGAGTAGCGTAGTCGTGTTCTGCAACGCATACAGCTGTACAAATCGTCTCAATTCCAAAACAGATGATGTCACCTTCCACAGATAGAACTTATATTTTGGTCGTAAATTTCGCCTTGTAGTGGACTTACATATGTTGGGTAGCTACATCAAAGGCTGCATATTTTATGGAGCAATAGAAAATCCTCTATAAAGGTTTTACAATTATTTTTATCAAAAACCTTAGAAAGTTCTGAATACATTAGATATTTTATATAGGCCTCTTGATATGAAAAGCGAGCACACGTAAATAAACATTTATATATAAATTCAATGGTTAATGTTTTATTTGATCGTGTTTGCTCAATATGTGCATGTATCTGTGTTTGTGTATACAATTCACACATGTAAAATCACAAACATATATTACAAACCATCTATAGACGAAAATGTTCACTTCCACAGATTTTAATTTGTTGATTTTCTTCGAGCATTCTAGGAAATTTTATGGAAGTTGCTTTATGAGTTATTTTGAGAAACCAATATCTCGATCAACTGATATGAGGCAGCTGGGCAGAGGTTAACGAAATTTGCTCTATAGATTAACTTCATACAACTTCCTCGTGTATTTCACTATTGTGTTAGTGTTGCGTTGCAATATCGTGCTGTTTTTTGCCGGTNAACTTCATACAACTTCCTCGTGTATTTCACTATTGTGTTAGTGTTGCGTTGCAATATCGTGCTGTTTTTTGCCGGTTTTATTTCATCTTGAGCATAACTTTCAGCGGCATATCGGTGTCTTTTCTCTGCTATAACTTTACCTTCAAGCTCGCCGCATATCAACACNGAGCATAACTTTCAGCGGCATATCGGTGTCTTTTCTCTGCTATAACTTTACCTTCAAGCTCGCCGCATATCAACACAAAGTTCTTGAGTGAGGGCATAATCAGTTACATGTTTAACAAAATAGAACTGTATGTGATGTGTTCAAGGATGGAAAATCTACATGAACAACCCTGAATATATTTTTTAGTTTCTGTATATTAATAGAGATTTTAATAAATTTAAAAATCCAAAAATTTTTAAATTTTAGTTCTTTTTGTATCTGGTAACAACCCGGATATATATCAAAACTGATTTCGTTTTAAAAAAAAAGCAGTATTGCAAATGTATTTCAGAAAAATAAAACAAAATATCTGGCGACTATGCTTATCGATGTGTATGCAATCTCGGGGTAGGAAATAACGTTCGCACACTGAATTTAAGAATCTGGTCCAAAGAGTTAGCAAAGTATATTCAACTATGCCCACTAAATATATAGATGCTGTAGAGTCTCATGTTTAGGTGCAACATGACTTGAGAAAATGTGGTCGCTAAACCATAAACTTTCTTGGTTGTCTGCAAACACTCTGCATAATTATTTTTAAGTAATGAAAAAAATCATTGTGACTCTGGACATATAAGGTGATTTGAGATTCAGATCCGAATGAGAAATATGAGTTATATGATATGTTTCTCGATATAGGTATGTTTGTGTTTATAAACGTTTTTAAAATGGAAGCTATAGAAATTTTTCAAAAAAATAATCAATTTACTAAGCCATTTTTATAAACATAATATCATATTAGAAAAGTTCTTGAAGATAATCGTGGATATATCCTGAGCCATAAATGCATTGGTTAAAAAAAAAAATATCAATAATTCACGAAAATATATTAAAAAATGCATTTGGAATGGAAATATTCAATACTGGTACTAAGGAATCTGCTGTGATCGATTTTGGTGCTTAGTGTATATTTAAATTTCATTGTTCATAGCTCGGCTGTGGTAGTGCATTTTGTTGCATTAACAGTGTAAGAGCAAAGATTAAGGGGTTATCAGGATGAGGTGCAGGGCGGATGGGGATTGGGGAGGATAGGGGTGATGTATGTGGGTGGGGTTAGGGAGATGGCAGGAGGAGGTAGGGTTGTGTTAGGGTGTGGGTGGGGTGATTATGGAGTGACGGTAAAATAGTGGTCGGGGTGCGGATGTAGGGTTGGATGTGTGGTAGGGATGGGTTGGGTTGGTGGTAGGGGTGGGATGGAGGTGGATTGAGACAAGGTTTGGGTGTGAGTGGCATGCGGATTGGAAGTGGGGTGTGGGATGGATGTATGTGGGGTTGGGTGTTGGTGGGATGGAAGGTTGGGTTGGTAGGTCATGAGAGGGGTTATTTTATGTTTATATCATTCTGACTGCACAATAAGGCTGATGGTTTCTCAACTTTTGCTGATTTTCAGCAACAATGTGGAGTCGCTCAGCAACATTGCAAAGTAAAATTATTGAACCATTTTTGTGGAAATTGTGTGGGCTTTTGGGGTACAAAAGAGACAGTTTGAGGGAGAAACGGGCTTTCTATAAAGTTTAAGTAGTCATTTTGAGAGGAAAATGGGGAGCATTAGCCGTCGGGTGTGAAGAAATCCAACATCGCGGATTGCTCCCGGCTCCTATCCCTGTATCCTTGGACGAATCCAAACTCCGACTCCGACGATCCGTGTTCCAAAGTCACCATACACACAGTACTTAAGTTCATTTCAGAATTTGGTCATNCTTTTGGGGTACAAAAGAGACAGTTTGAGGGAGAAACGGGCTTTCTATAAAGTTTAAGTAGTCATTTTGAGAGGAACTCCGACTCCGACGATCCGTGTTCCAAAGTCACCATACACACAGTACTTAAGTTCATTTCAGAATTTGGTCATTNAACTCCGACTCCGACGATCCGTGTTCCAAAGTCACCATACACACAGTACTTAAGTTCATTTCAGAATTTGGTCATTATTCTTCACTATCGATAAGATCAATGCGAATGCTGAATCGATAGGCTTATCTTGGGTGGTACTCAAATAAAATTTGTGTATTTACTGTCATGAAAAAGCAAACATTTAATGTTTAAAGGTTCCCAAATATACCAAGTACTAAATTATGAATCCTGAGACTTAATTCTTTCGCATTACTACTTTACTTGCAAAACAGTTTTTTTTCGTTAGAGAAGCAATATATTGTTCAATAAGCCAAATAATATGAAGCTATATCACACATTCATCTCAAGTAAAAAATAGGAACATGACAGATAGTATAACATTTTCATGGCTGTGGTTGCTGAAATCGTTATATTTCTCTGCATCTAACACATAGAAGGTTAGATAGACTCTGTGCTGCATTAAGTATGATAATTTTCAAAAATACATCCTACTCTCACATTTGAAATGCGCGTGGTGTGTTCACTGCGTACGTACACAGATATTCATCCCCCTATTCATGTCGGGATCTCAAGGCAAGTAAATGGTGCAGTAATATTATAAAATCTATATACATGGTTGACTAACAAAATAAAGTCAACACATGATGATCTACAACTTGACGTTGAGTGTCGGGAACAGGTATCCCCGAAGCTTTTTGTATATTCCGTAGTGAGAGAAGCGGAAATTAGTTAGTTGTTCTTAATGCTTCCGAAGTAAACAATCCTTTACCTACTTTCGCTGTGGTTTTTTTAACACTTAAATCCGTAATTTTGTGTTCACTGAAGGCNAAGTAAACAATCCTTTACCTACTTTCGCTGTGGTTTTTTTAACACTTAAATCCGTAATTTTGTGTTCACTGAAGGCGTATGATTAAAAAAAAGGTTACAATTATCGGAAATATGCGCTTAGCGTAAGGCCATATTTCATGTTCATTGCGTTTAGTTTTGACAGCATGAAAATCGAGGAATCTTCGTAAAGATTTTCCTGAACTTGACTGGCCTGAAACCGCATTAGTAGCAGTGGGAGCGTGGTGCATTATTTAAAAAATGAACGATAAACTCTACACTAACAAAATTATGAAATGATACACATATAATTTATAAAGGGCTATTTATAAATTGCATATGAGTTTTTCCAGCTGCTTTAAAAATAAAGTGCATAGTAAAAAACTGTTATTCATACAAATATTCAAAATAATTTCAATGAGTAAAAGCTATAATTTCAACTGCATTTTTCTACAAGAAATTGCTGTGAAATGTTACAGACACGAAAAAATAGCAAAAACAAAATATCCTGAAAAACGCATTTTATTAAGACGTAAGCAATCACAGTGGAATTTTTACATTTGTGAAGTGTAACCCGAGAATTTCAGACACAGAATTCTTAAAAGGACAACAAACGGAAAAATTATTTTCTGTATGAGACTTCTCTTCATTAAAATAGTTTTGCCAGGAAGAGTAATTTCGTATCAGCAATGCACAGTATTGCCCGTAGTGATGTTATATAGGATTCAGTGGGAAACGTCTTATTTTCTCGAAGTTTTCTAATTTAATACAATTTATCGTTAGACCAGCGTTTCTTTTTTNCAGACACAGAATTCTTAAAAGGACAACAAACGGAAAAATTATTTTCTGTATGAGACTTCTCTTCATTAAAATAGTTTGGCCAGGAAGAGTAATTTCGTATCAGCAATGCACAGTATTGCCCGTAGTGATGTTATATAGGATTCAGTGGGAAACGTCTTATTTTCTCGAAGTTTTCTAATTTAATACAATTTATCGTTAGACCAGCGTTTCTTTTTTTTTTTTAATTTACTCTGCTGAAAATATGATCTTAATTTTTTATAATATTAATGTGGCTGTGGAATTGGAATTTCAGCATCGCTATGTTTGACACACAACCAATAGTTTACCGGGAAGATGAAAATGTAAATATGTTCAGAATGCTTAAACAAACTGAGAATAAATTATTTCAGTAGGGCGTAGCTAAGTTTTGAGAATTCTTTTACATAGGATATGTTATCTTTCTACTCAAGTTACTCGAATTACAAAAATATTTTTGTAAACAGTCGATTCTAGTCCGTATTATGTAATTTCAGACTTNTGAAAATATGATCTTAATTTTTTATAATATTAATGTGGCTGTGGAATTGGAATTTCAGCATCGCTATGTTTGACACACAACCAATAGTTTACCGGGAAGATGAAAATGTAAATATGTTCAGAATGCTTAAACAAACTGAGAATAAATTATTTCAGTAGGGCGTAGCTAAGTTTTGAGAATTCTTTTACATAGGATATGTTATCTTTCTACTCAAGTTACTCGAATTACAAAAAAATTTTTGTAAACAGTCGATTCTAGTCCGTATTATGTAATTTCAGACTGGGAAGTAAAATGAAACTGTATATTAAGTTACTTCGAAATGTAAGTTACAATTTTTGCTTAGCGAGAAGCTGTATATATGTAGTTAGTTCACGGTTTCTTCACACTTTTAGAATCAAACCTTTGAATAATCACCCCATGTAAGACGTGCTTTGGTGTTTACTAAATATATCATGTATCACCAGTTTTTTATACTTGTGTTAACATAAATATCTTCTTTTGGGTGCAGTTGAAATTTTGCTTACATTTTATCTATAAAGTGTAACATTTCATTTGTAGTTATTATAAATAAATCCAGGGAGAAATTAGGAGTGTTGGTAATACCTACTAAGAAATTGTTCTTTAGCGAAATATTATTATAATGAGTGCGAACGAATGCGGTGCGCTGTTCCTTTGGCGTAATTTTCTAGACTAGTTTAGCTTTGTCTGTATAAGGCGGAGGAATATTCTGGAAATAGAACTTAAGCAGGGCTGCAGAAAAGTTGGAGTAACCATAAATGGACTATACGCATTATATTTTTCGGATTTCTACGTAAACACAAATTCTATAAGCGTTGGATTAGGTTCATAAGTTAATTTCAGAGTTACCAGTTTAACATACTGACATTAATTAATTACTGTAACTTCACTAAAATTTCTTAATTCAACTACAGTTTTGAAGGTTGCAAATATTATATTATTACAGGCGGTCACTCAGCGGGCGTACGAGGCATTGATGATTTGTTGACGCACGCGCGCTATCAGTTGCAGCCGGAGACGCAGCGGGTATTAACAAAGGAATGCTTACAAAGCGCGCCTGTTATGACTGACAGGGCGTGTGCCGCTCCTCACCTTGGGATATCGAGTGTCTTTGAGACATCTGAAGAATGCTCAGGATCACTGCCACAGACTCTCTCAGCTAGACTCGAGGTGCGGGGAGCCTCTAGGTCTAGGCCAGTGGCTAAACAAATACCGTCGGGCCACCATACCGGCAATTGTTGAGTGATGAATGGATGGAGTTTTAGTGAGAGACAACTAGCGAAAAAATAAACACGTGGCGATATGTGATCTGTGGGAGGGAAATCTGCGACTGCGAATATCGGTGCAGCGAAGAGTGTGACTGGCAGGCTGGACTATTGGACTCGATGCGCGAGTGAGAGACATTACAAATGATGCCAACAGATAGACTGAAAGAGTTTTAAAGATGAGTATGAATACATTGACAATAATCAAACAGAGATTAGAGAGGACGCTACTTAGAGTTGGAATAGACATAAAGTACACATAAAAAGAGTAACTGTGGAGATAGATAATTTAGTGCTGTAAATAACAGTTATGTAAATAAATTAAAAACATATATTTTTTTTATTTTAACAAGACCTCCGTCCCTCACGAACTCACATATACCCCTCAGGCTTGCATGTAATACAAGTTTAAAATATACAAATAACATAAAAATTATTTGTGCAATTTAGAGACTATTTGCGGACACCCCTCCCGTGATAATGAAACAAACCATCTTTACTGCATTAAGGTCATGCATTTTTGAAGAAATATCTTGAAGTAAATTCATACTGTCTGCGACTTTGTAACAACTAGCACAAAGGTTTCTGATACTAAAACAAACAACGAAAGTTAATGTCATTGGTTTTACTATATTTTCTCAAAAATTATTATGTCGGTTAGAAAAATTATTAAATTTTGTGTGAAGGACACACATTCGTGAAATGAAGTTACTCTCACTGACATAAAAATGTTCTCATCGTAAAGAAAAAAATTGATTGAAACGAAATTTTATTAAAGTTATTATAATAATAGAAGTAATTATATCGTCATCACATCAGGACGCATACTGAGTCACTACGGTAGAGAAGGACATAGGACGTAGTTGGATATGCTAGTGATCGGATACACACTTCAGTATGATCGGGCATGGTATTTTTACGCACTCGCTGCTTCGCATCTCGCGCGAACGAGTGGAAGTGAAGGAAAAAGTAGTTATATGCTAGCGGCGGCGGAAAGTCAATGGAATGTTTTTAATTGCAGGCGAGCGAACAGCATATCTGTTACACAAGGCGTGCCGACACGATAATCTCTTTTGCGGCGCACTCTGCTGACCCTGGCTGTATTGAGTTTCTTCATTTATATGAAGAATTTTTTTATGGTTCGCTGCCCTAGTCTCTCTAAGCATGACTCGGGGTGAGTTTTATATTACAGGTCAATGCCAGCAGAGTATAATTAATTTGGCGGGCCTCCGAGTTGCTGTTGTGAAATGGATGAGTGGCTGAGTGTCAGCGATACAGGTATAGTAAATTATACTCCAAATAATGAACAGTAAATTATGCTGCAAACCACGAACAATTCGGAATGCATAAACTGGCTTCTCATATAGTCGTAGAAATGTTAGGTGGGCGACAAATTATGCAACCTAGCTGGGGAATGAATTTTTCAAGCATGATTTAAACATTCCTGGTTAGCAGCATTTATGTGTGAAGGAGCGTCATTTACTGGAAACTCAGCCAGAAAGTTAGCAAGTGGGATCGTAAGGTTTCTGAAATGTAGCATTGTGTATTGAATGACCATCTTAAATTACCCTCATATAATTTACTGACTGTAGCAGAGGACGATGATGTTGCAAAAGTTCTCCATATCATTACTCTGACAGTAGGGTAGGTGATCCTCCAGAATTTATCATCGTTATTATGGTTACAATTCTTCCAATAAACCTGATTCGTCGTTAGAAGCAATATATGTCCATGTTATTCTACTGTGACAATTGCTGATACACGATGTAGAGGTGTTGATGGCAGAGCAGGTAAAGTTGTTTGTGACAGGAGATTGGTCTGTGCTAGAAGTCTGTAAGTGTGTCTATTATAGATACTGTGTTCAAGTGAAGTTGCCGGATGCCCACCAAATGGTGGCTAGGGAATCTATTCGTGCCTATCTAAGTGTATCTCCGTTCTCTGTTGTCAGACCCTTCATGCAGGTAATGCCATTAGATGGCCAAGGTAACGTTTCACGATTCCTTATGCGTTAAACAGTGTAGTGCACTTATCTGTGTCTTTTAGAACTGATACTTTTGTGTTCAGATACTTTGACGTGTCCATTGTTTGCATCACAATCAAACCATGAATTCTGACCAACCGATTCGTCGTGACACCCATTTTAGCAATCACAGCACGCTTATACAATATCTCTCGAACTCAATCACTTGTTAATACAGCTATTTCGAGCATACCATTGTCATTACTGACGCTCGTTTAACACACATGCCATGGATCTTGCATGTCACATCATGCTTTTTTAAGACTGTTTATACAGGACGAGTCTGAAATCGACCGACAAACTCCGCCTGCATATTCATTATGAAAAATAATAGATACATATATATATATATATATATATAGCGACGCTAGTAATATATATATATATATATATATATATATATATGGTGACGCTAGCTCTCGTCGCACGAGATATTTCCTTCGCCTCAACTCCGGCGCGGTGGTATGCTCATGCGTCTTAGTTTTGTATTGGGGTGTGTGATAGTTTATTGAAGTTGCTGCACGGCCTGGGCTGCTCCTATTCTACGCCCCACCGACGTCTGAAACGTATCACCTGCTGAGAACTTCAGATTGGATTAGCCGCCCCACCTGTTCGTCAAGCAGGACGTAGCTGCCGTCATGTCGATACATTAATATAACATGTTTGCTCGAGCCGCTGAGCGACGGGGTGTTGAAACGCTGAGTCGTGGAGAACGAACAGTGTGTTAATGGGCTGTTTTTAAATTTTTTGATTTTTTCCGTGGCATAGTTGTGTTTGTCTTGGGTAAGCAGTATTGCTAGTTTTTATCGTAAATTGTGGGTTTGGTTGCCAGGATAAAATTTGTTTCAGACTAAATTAAAAGTTGTGTAACTGTTCTTCTCGTGTTTTAACGTGTAGTGTTTGTCCCTATTTTGGCTGCCCAAGCCTTAATCATTTTTTATAGTCAGTTGTTTCCACCACTCTCTCGTTGGGCTTTTTTTAAAGATTTGAAATGTCGTTATTTTTTAAATGTTTTTTTTATACGGTGGGAGCTTTGCCGGGTCGTCTATGACTACTTCCATAGGAAGTAATATTTTAATATAAAGTATTAAATTTTTCATTTTAGGAAATTGAGGCTTTGATGGGGATGGCTCTAGCTGCCCTCATTTTCGGTAGATCATTTAGTGAAATGGGGTCGTTTCCTAGTCGTTACTTGATGATTTGTTCTAATCGTTATTGAAAAAACTATGTTCGAATATTGTAATTTTATAAATTTAGTTATTTTGAAAGATGTTATGTAATTCAGTTTTATTTCCTTTTCAAGCAATTGTTATTATTGAAGAAACTTATTGTGATGGATTTTGGCTCTGTTGCAAATTTTTATTAATTGTTCAAGGGTACTTTTTGAAGTTATTGTATTTTTACTAATTGAAAATATAAAGCGTTAAACCTAATATTTGTGTGAAATAATTTGGTTCCTGGCACAGTATCTGAAACCAACCTATTGTGTAAAATGGTTCCTAATACCCGCATCCCTCTCTGAAGTTGGTGCTGAAATACAAGTTTAACGTAAACATTACTGAAATTTTATTTAATAGAACCATGATTTTAGAGTAGTTTGGAGTTGAACGAATATCTACAAACACTGCAAAACCGTCGTTATCAAATTTTGTCACACCGGAAACCGGGTTGCACCCCTTATGTTGTATACAATTTTGTGAGTAAAAATATTATTTGGTTATAAAGGTTTATTTCTCAGTGGGTTAAAAGTTTTGTCAAAAGTTGTCTTGTTTTATCACTCTAAACTCCACAGTTTTAAAAGAATTAAATCATAAATTTCGAAATTATTATGTGATTGCACCTGACAAGTAAGCAACCCTCAGCACACTTAATGTGGGCGGGTGTCGCTTGGAAGGCGTACGTTAATAGACGTCCGCAGAACACGTGTTGCTTGTACCCAAAATAAATAAACTACAGTGTTATGTGTGAAACAAGCGCAGTCCTAATTCTTAATTTACATATCTCCACAATCGTGCAACGTCGTGTATCACTGTAAACACCCCATTCCTTAGTGAAGGTAGATCGCTGCCACATACCTGGTGTGTTAAAATGTTCTAATATGTTTGTTCAATCATTGAAACCTACACTCGCAAAGTTAGTATGGCTTTTAGAGTGTGCCTAGTGGAACGATTTTCGCTGACTTCTAAGCTGACACATGTGAATCTTTACTAACGTACGTACATTATAGTACATGTAATTTCAAATTACACCTGGACAAATATTTAATAACACGTGGACGTTACAGTACATGAAATTACAAAACACACCAGAGCAAACATTTGACGTCATAAGAACCTGACAGTAC
Source organism: Clitarchus hookeri (assembly GCA_002778355.1). Taxonomy (NCBI): domain Eukaryota; kingdom Metazoa; phylum Arthropoda; class Insecta; order Phasmatodea; family Phasmatidae; genus Clitarchus; species Clitarchus hookeri. Next base: position 98,995 of record NQII01005271.1, on the reverse strand, counting down.
ATACAACTACAAAACAGACAAGAACAGAGCATTATTATTCAAAGTAAATCTTCATATTTCCTACCACCAACTTCAGCCTGTAAGTTAGAGGGTCGCTTCAGGGATTGTACGACCCCTCCGAATACTCCTTGTATGTTGTAGATGCCACCAAAAACTTCAACTTATCTCGCAAGCAGGTCCTCTTCAATAACAACGGGTGTTTTGTAAACTAATGTTTGAAAATGTGACTAAATTAAACATGGAACTGCGTCATTTCGGGCAAACGTCCATGTAAGGCTACGAAACCAGCTCTATTATTACAGCGTTTAGGATATGTTATATCCTGATATGTTCGTAAATCCCTGCTTAAATGTGATAGGGTGTCATCATAATGGAACCACAACTGCATATGCACGTCAAGTGAACATCCTCCAACAGCTGCGGTATCGAGTACTCAATTAACCAATGTTAAACACAGAGCTTAGTCGTGAATGAAGACGCATGGCTCAATGAGATAGTCGTACAAAATATCTGCCCATAATATGCGTGTTATTCAAACGCATTCTTTGAACAATGTCTCACATCATTGCAACATTATGGAGATTAGTAAATTATGAAATAGTTCTACGTTTGTTTCACACGTACCTCAACAGTTTACTTCATTTACAGACCACAAAAAATTTGTTCTACGGATGTATGTTTACGTACGCCTGCCAGTCTACACCCGCCCACACTAATTGTGTTGTGTGTTGTTTACTTGCCCGGTGCAATCCTTTAATTTTTTCGATAATTCCGTTTGAACTTCTCGAAAATGGTGAGATTCATGGCGATAACACAAGACGAAATTTTCGTTTATTTCATTGCAAAGATCAATAATCTGCAATAGGAAATATAATTTAGCTTCGGAATCAAGAAATACTATGCAACATAAGGAGTGCAAAACGTTTTTTTTTTCTGTGAAACATTTGATGACAACGATGAGATTTGCATTGTTTGAATATATCCGTTAAATCACATATTATACTGATAATAACTGTTCCATTTCGATTACTTTGGGTAATATTTTCATTATACTTGTATTTCAGCTCCATTTTCAAATGAGTGTGTAGCCCCAGGGGAGCATTTTGTACCATTGGTCTTATATATAAGAGAATAATTTTCTTCATAAGGAATATACAGGAACGATTTGTCATTTGAATTCAGAATCATCCAGTACGCACTCTTATAACAACGGCAGCTTCCTTGCAAGACGTATCTTAACGTAAAATGAATTAGTTGCATTTCATTCATCGGCGAGTGTACTAAACACATTTCAAGTTTACTGAATGATTTCTACAAGTCAGTCACTCTGGCATGTAGTACGCTATCATCAAAAGCAAACATGTTTGTGTGCAGATTTACTTATCAATTTAAATATGTTATTCTTGAAAACTTTATTTCCTGTTTCGGTTTTTATGTTGACATGCCTGCGTTTGATTTCTCTGTGAACAATTAGGTGCATTTGTGTGAGTTTTATATATTAATTGTATGACCTCGTAGCCAAAGGTAGGTAGGTAGGGTCGTTGTCAAAGGTAGGTAGGTAGGGACTAACGTCTCGTCAATTTAAAGGTCATTAGAAACGTAGCAAGTTGATCAGAGCAGCAGGGACAGGGCAAGAATCGGCGATGGCCTGCAGTAAGGAACCGTCCCAGCAATCGCCTGGAGTGATTTCGGGAAACTATGGAAAACCAATAATTGGTGGTGTGACAGGAATTCGAACCCAGGTCCTCCAGAATGCGAGTCTGAAAGTTAACCACTGCGCCACCTCAGTCGGCCTAGTAGCCAAATTTTTAAGAATTTCACCTTCAATAATATTTGTATAATTGTTATTAAAAAATTTTTAATTAGCAGAGTCTTAGAACACGTATTTCCTCTTGATGATAAAGTGTTCAATGTTTACAACTTTACATGAAACGACTGGCCAAGCCTTACATTTATGCCCACATACATTATTTCAACAGTTTTTATTTTTTAAATGCGAAATTTATCAACCAGTTTTGCGAATTGAAACGAGCAAAATATTCTGTTCCAAACGCAGTCAAACATTTTGTAAAATTTTGTGCATTCATTAATGTTTTTGTAAAGAAAAATCATGCATACGTAGTTTTCGAAAACGCAAAATAATTTTAGGGATTCGCTGAAGTTGCCTATTTCCGAAATAAATTTTTTCTCATATTTTTGTTTTGTTTACTGAGAACACGTGCATATATGAAAGTCATCCCGGATTTAAAAAAAAAAAAAAAAAAAGCTTTCAAGATAATACCATTCTAGTAAATGTATATGTAAAGCGCAGGTAATAGATGCATGTTTCCTATTATTAAACGGAAGGCGAAGATCCATGGTTTAGCCGATTTCGCGTGTTTTATAGCATGCTAGTGACTACAGTAAATCTCACAAGACTTTCCTAGGTTCAGCTATATTCCGTTTATTCTGAGTTTACTTGTAATAACAAAACCCAATTGTTATGAAATTTTCTTATGTAGGTAACGAAACCTATTAGAAACAGTTCTGCGCCTGTTTTCAGCAGTTTTACTTGCTTGATGCAAAGTAGTTCTGTAATTGTACCCATTTGCCCGTGGTACCATTGTGCAGCGAGCCGAGTAAATTACAGAAATGTATTCTTTATACACTCCTCCCTCCCTCTCAGTCTCATACACAATAATAGCACATATATTTGACTATTTTACAATGAGTGTAAACTATGACTACAGTTGTGTTACTTGGCTAGCCAATCGATAGCGTTATAGGCAAATGTAAGTGTGGCGGGCGAGGATACTATCTCCAAAAACATGGAGAATTCTTTACTTGCTTATTTATATAATGTTCTGTTTTTTTGGAGGATTTCTTCATTATATATGATAACTAAAGGACAGTGTGTGTTGTGCTTGGTGTTATTGGACACTGGTGTTTATGAATAAAATTATTAGTATCAATAACGAAGAGCAACTCAACATGAAAGGAATTTCCTTTATTTGATCCATTTTCCATTTCTGTAATTTCTCAACACATTTCATGGACAAAGAAAAGTTCTTGCATGCGGTGATTAATATAATGTGCCGCTATTTTAGTAATATGCACTGAAGTTCTCTTTAAAAAAAATTTTGCATTTCATGAGTGCGGCCTTACTAATATCCCACGTATACAACGAACGAAATGCAATTGCTTAAACATTCATTAAAAGCAACGCCTCTTATTAAAGTCTATTAATGGTTACATCCCACTTTCCTCAAGCCATGCTAAAGTTCTACTTTCAGACTATATTTCCGTTACATGCAAAAAAAAAAAAAGGCCAAGAAAATTTAACCGAAGGATAACGCGCGTTATTGGTGCTCACACAGTTTTATACTATTTTGCATAAGAACTATTTCTTTTAAGTTTTCCTAACAGTCATATTTTCAATATGTTTATATTCATGTAAGTTATAAAATTATTCTTATAAATTGTAAGTAAATAAATAATTAAAATTTAATAAATATAAACCTCTTGTGATACATGACATATTTAGGAAACAACCGAACACGTCAAACATGGTGCGATTTTTCAAACGATTAGTTCAAAAGGTTTGAAGATACTGCGGACATACTATAGGAAAACTGTTGGGGTAAGAATTATTGAGCCGAAATAAGTCGCTGTGTACTTAGTTGCACGTGAGGGCTGCTGCCGCTGAACTGCCGCCGTTCTGGCTGTTTGCAGCGCTGAGGACCCACACCGGCGACCCGTTCGACGCCCTGCCGGGCAACTTCTGGTACGAGTTCTCGTCGCCCTTCACCGAGTCCTACGAGGACCTGACGGAGCCCGAGGTGACGGCCACGCCGGAGCCGCTGCCCTTCTTCGAGGACGTGTCGAACTCGACCAACGTGACGGTGCAGCTGGGCAGCTCCGTCTACCTGCACTGCCGCGTCAACGACCTGCGCGACAAGACGGTCAGTGCCCCGAACGTCCTTCCTTACAATTTAATTCATTGTTTTGTGCACGCTAAGATCTCCAGGCGTTCTTACAGGACAGATCACGGTATGGAATTGGGAGGGTTCACACGCAGGAGCTGCTCCAGCATTCCTCTGAAGTGAAGCTGGGGAAATCTCTTTGGGAAATACCATCCCTCAGTTCAGCCTACTGGGAACGAACCCACAGAACCCACAAACTCCCAAATACGAGTCAGACACGCTACCGCATGATCAAACGAGCTTTTAGCTTATCGCAACCAAGCGGCATCCCTAGTTGTCATACGAGTCTCACTGTAAGTAGTTGTGCCTGTTATAGTTTTTGTAAAGAAAAATATGGAATTATTCAATGTTAATTCTTTTTTCGAGTCAGAAATGGAAGTCGGTATGTTGTCGCCAATTCATAAATTTGGTTTTCTGAAACACATAAATGGTCGTTGAAAAGTATCAAAGCCGGCGAAAAAAGCTGTAACTATCCCGTATGTTTACGAAATTTTATTCTTCTGTAAAACGGTGTTTTATACTATAGCGACAATGCCGTATATTTTCTGAACAGACGCGACGTGTTAGTATACAGGCCAGGCAAAGAATGCAGCAATAATAGTTTATTAAACATATCAGCAAATCGTCAGCGGAGCTCCCCTCCCGGTGGCAAGGTACTTGGCACAATTACGCCACCAGAAACTATATAATACTTAGCAGCACTTTGTACGGGGTCTGTCAGTCTGTCTTTCTGTGGACCCACGCTGAGATGAAGCCATCAAGATGCGTCTTGGCGTGCCGCTCGTCGCTTTCCGAATCAACTCTCAGTCTACGGCGACGGTATCCTTCAGGTTAGTCATATACTGTAATTGATTAGGACCTCCCTCGCCAATACCTTATATTAACTGTTATTCCTGGAAATTGTATCTTATGTTTGTTCTGTGTTCATAACTAACTTCAGTTCTTCACTTATAATAGAATAATTCTAACTTGGTGTCTAGTAAAAACATTAAAAACGTAACGAAATGCTATAAATATAATTTTGGAACCCTTTGACAACGTTAAAATTAACTTTTTCAGACTGCCGTATCTTAAAACATACTCCACAAACACTAGCGAGACATCCACTTCCTTCATAGACCATTGATGAGGTACACCGACTATAACTACGATAGCAAAAATTTACTGAACTTAGCCACAAACTTTTGTAGATACGCCGCTTAAACCCGATAGGTACACTCAACACGACGAAAACACTGCAAGCTTGGACAGAGCCGTTCGCATAGCGGCGATGGGGCAGTTGATGTGCCTGTCAGTTTTACCCTTATAGCTCCAGTAGTTCTGGGCCTCAAACTAGAAAACAGCTCTTGGTAGGCGACCCCCATACTGGCAATTTTGCAACCAGCCATTGTAGAAAATAACGTGTATATAACTGAATACATTACATTATAATGTGGGAAGCTAATTATAACATTTTGCGGTTTTGATTTTTACGTGTTAACAGAGAGTGCAAAATTCAAATATGATGGTTAATAGAAATGAATTTTTTCTGTACAGATTTTTAAGTATATATCAATAACAGCATCTGACTAGTGTTTATAAAAATTTCCAAAACGTCCTTGGTTAACGCTTGTATACTATTCGTATGTTTCTTCACTATATTAATTCATACATGTGGTGGCAGAAAATTTTAACGGAAGAAAGAATAATATAAGCCTCGCTTTCAAAAGTGATTAGTTAACCTCAATAAACCACGAAATAGAGCTCATTTCGTTGTTTATATATTAAAGCACAAAATGATTCACGCATTATTCTGCGTCTTAAAACTAATTATAACCCGCTAAGTGTTTATATCATACTCTAAGTAATTATACTGATACTTTTCGCTACGTTTATTAAATTCAGATTTTCGAATTGTTAATTTTTTTATTTTGACACGGGCCCACATTCATCTTCCCATCTATAATAATATTCTTGAAAGTGGGTCCACCAAATCACATAACGAAAAATACATAATTATATGTGCACATAAAATTAATTACACACATCCGAATTCCAAACTTATTCCACTGTATTTCGAATTTCAGGTTTAAAGTCATGACTTGAATGTATGGTGAACTACAAATGCAACATGGAAGAGAGAACATTTTAGTCTTCCAGGATACAGAAATATTTATTGCTTTTGCTTTGACATCATATTTCTACTTCATAACTCTTTACGTGGCGCTATATCAGCCACTGTTCCTCTGCGTATATGTAGAGCGCGACCAGAAAGTTAACGTTTTTGTATTGATTGATGTAAAATTTAAGGAGCCCAAATTCATTGCATCCTGCNTTTTTTTTTTTTTTTTTTTTTTTTTTCTTCAAATTTTCGCGCACCAATAAGTGGTAATTGACAACGTTGACAGAAATTACGGTCGCCTGGCATAACAAAAATATTTTAGACTTTAACTGGCTGATTAGGCTTTATATTGGAAATGTGAAAAAAATAGCAAATGTGTCAATAATTTTGCAAAATGTGATTAATATTTGGTGATTCACATGCAAGTTTGTCCCGTTAACGAACTTGTCAATTATTTTGCTTTTATGCCGTTATCGGAGCCTCATCCAGTGAGAACCAGCTACCTTATATATAGTAATGTTATCACTGTTCAACCTTCACAGTAATAAAAAAAAAGAAACTAATTCTGATTTTAATTTTAGCATTTAACAAATCTAGCTAGTTCATTTTTTTGTGTCTTTTAAAAAAGAGAATATATGTTTTTAAAAAAAAATTATCTTTAGATATAAAAATTTGTAAGTTATTTATAAAACACTTTAATTTTCTGTTATCTTTATCGATTTACGTTTCAAACACCAAAGTTGCCCATAAACACAATTTCAAACCTGCACAGGTTAGAATTTGTATTGTTTGGTAACATATACATTTTATTCGTGCTGGCATGAATACGTCAGACAGTTCCCCAGGTATTTTTTGACGGAAGGATAGATACCCTAGCATTATAAACATTGACTATGTCGGACCTTTTTCACTTCGGCATCTTTATTCTATGACATTAAAATGTGGTTGGCAAAATTTGTGATTTTCAGAGATAGTGTATTGATACGCAATCGCGGAAATATGCATTAAATACGCGTATTTTCATGACGCGTTTAGTGCTTTAATTGTAAAAAAGAAAAATATATGTCATAAAAATTATCTTTTTATAATTGCCATTTTCAGTATAAACTGTACTGTCACAAGTTTTCGTTATTTTATACCAATCATCACTGTGTAAATTCCTTTAAGAAAAGGCACACGACAGCGTGTGGATTCCTACGTTTTAAACTAAATATAGCTTCTGTTCTGCAGTTGACTACTCGCCTGCTGCTCTATGAAGAAGTCTACTTTTTTTTTTCAGAGATGAGAGTTAAATTATGATATAAAGAATATAAATTATTATAAGTTATATGCCTGTCAACGCATAATTTTTTTTGTTAAAATTTTAATTATATTTGCTTTTGTAATGTAGATTAACTTAAAAAATATACTGCACATTAAAGAATATGATTTAGAAAAGTTGCAATCTTTGTCAAGTTGAAGAATACACGATCTCGGACATTGTAAAAAGAGACTAATGCATTGAAGAAGTAAAATTCCAAGAATAGATAATAACATTAAACTTTACACGAAGCAAGGGAAATATGTAAAATTTCATAAAAAATGTCTTAACTATATTAGGGATACTTTTGTTACGTATTTCGCTACCAGTTAAACATTTCATGCATATGATTTCAGACCGCCTTCCAAATTTGTGAATACTGAAACTACTTAGTTAACCTACGTGGCTCTTTTATATGTGCAATGTATTGTATAGCTATTGTGGGTAGTGGATAGTAACTGAAAGCTGTGTTATGATCCAAAAAAATAAACTGATTACAGTTTTGAAAAAGGCGTCATTATATTTTTCACATGGAAATTTTTCAACAGTAAACCTTCCTTAATCCAATATATCGTATAAAAGCTTTCTTAAAGAAATGTGCATTTAAAGTTTTATTAATTACTCTCGTCATGTAGGTAGGTATTTAAAGGCGCTTTCAGTTAATTTTGTAATGTTAACTGACAAAGTAAAAGAATAAAAATAAAAATTTGTATTTTCTGAATTAGACAACATAAATTATTAGTTTCAATAGTAAGTATCACAAACATATAAATAAATTATTTACATACCATCAACTGAAAAAATAAAACGTTTAATATTTGCATACATACAGTCTCTATTTACAGTGTAATGATAATCGAAATATAAAGGTTTCATTTATTGATTGTGTGCCAACAAAATATTGATATGGTCCCAGAGAGTAAAATACACTAACATGAGATAGCAGTATGTAAAGATAATTGTCAGTGGCGCCATTGTACATTCACGTCTTGGAAGACCCCAGACTACTATCAGTTGTGCTCTGACATCGAGTGTGAGAGTGTGCTAGCTGGTTATGGCATTGCATTGCAGCCCTTCATGGACTTCATGTACCCCCACCAGCGATGGGATATTCCAACAGGATAACACGCCATGTTCGAGGAGCATTCTGGAGAGTTTCAACTACTGCTGCGCCACCTCATTCCTCCGATATGAACCCCGTCGAGCATTTGTGGGACGTGATGGGGAATTTCAGTTGCAGCCAGGATCCTGCACCTGCAGAGAGCAGTGTGCTGTGTGGGTAGCGGTCTGGAAGGCACGAGTCAACATCTCTCCGCAGGTGTTTCATGCACTCGTGGAATATGACGCCGTGACCAGTTTTGACACTTCACCGGGTTAGAGGAGGGTCTACGTCATACGTCATACCAAACCCTTACCCCATGACTTTTGACTTGTTAGTGTAACACAGTGCGATTTTTCTAACCTTATATAAAGAAGTGCTCTAATACAGTTACGATCAATTGGAGGTTGCCTTGATTGGCTGGCTCGTGTACAATGCCTTGAAGCATATCATTAGCTTACGAAATTTTTAAAGCTACACGTCTTGTTGTATTTCCGTCATAGTTTTTCCAGCTGGATGAATCTTTCCTTTAAAGGAAATGATGCTGATACGCAAACGTGAGTTATAGAGAAACGTATAAATTTAAAACGTAGGTTATTTTAATTTAATATATCATTCAAATATTAAAATATTTTGCGAAGAGAAAGTATAAACACAAACAAAATTTGCTTAAGTTTTTTTTATTTAACACATTGACAGTGACATGGCCATCATAAACAAAGAAATAAATAAACAAAGTGAACTGTCGTGGAGTGCTGTTATATAATCATTTAAAGGGAAATATTCCTTTTTGTCTTCGGTTTATGAATATATATTTGATACAAATTATACTCGGTACAAATATAATTCGTTATTGCCAAAGAAATAATATTATATTAAAAATTTACGCTAATGATTTAATTAAAATATTCCCGAATAATTCACGAAAAATGATTCCGTTAAGCTTTCTTGGGGTAACATTAGTTGCTAAACAAATATTCTTGCACGTAAAAAAAAAATTAAATTATTTCTTAATAATTTTTTTTAAATTTTGACAATCAGTATTTAAATAAATATTTATTAGTGAGTTTTAGAACAGAAATATTAATACTCGTAATTACGTGCATTTCAGGTACGTTCCCGAGTTATCAAGACTTACGCTAAGGACCTACGCGCAATTCCCCCTTGTGTAACACACGAAGATGGATTTGCATAATATTAATATTCTTCTTTCCTGATACATTTGAAAATGATTGTAATCCAAAATAATCTGTGAGAAAATAATTTAACCAAACTCAGCGAAAATACCTGAATTATTATTACAATTTTTCTAGATCTGTAGAGATCGTGCTATTTTCACTTTACATAATTTACAAAAGAAACGTGGGTGCAACTCCTGCGAATTATTTCGAAGCAAGTATTTATTTATGCATTTATAAAACACAAATGTATCTTCGGGATTTATAAAAGAAATAAACAAGTACTTCTCGAGATCGCTGGGGCAAATATTTTACCGAAATGGCCACACATCAGCGGAAACAATGAAAACATTCCGAAAAAATTTTGTTTTTTCTTAGCTCTTTTCGTTTGTGTCTGACTGGGTAATAATTCCTTAATTTTATCTCGAATTTTCTGTTGCTACTTTTATTGTGCTGTTGCCAATTTCTCGTCTATAATGAAGCAATTTCTTTGCTTATGAGCAACGTTGTAGGACATTTTAAATTAGTTTTCCTGTAATACAGATTTATTTGTAAGTTTTTGTAGTTGTATTATTATTTTATTATATTAATTTTTGATACGTATATAACATATTTACCCTCACCCAAAACAATTTTTTACGCATGCAAATAAACCTGTAAATTTTTTTTGTATAGTCGTTTGTTTTTACCTGCTGTTTTTGTCGGAAATTCATCTTTATTACATATGCAATTTTTTTCGTTGAATTCAGAAGTCCATCTAGCTAAGAGATAAAACTATTCAAATTACAATATATCTCAGTTATACGATAATGTCACCAATATTTACAAATACATTTTAACTTGTGAGCCTGTTCAAGAGCTCTTAGGGGCTGAGATTAGAAAGAGAAAAAGTGAGAGAGATACATGATACCCAGTTCCTTACACCTTGCTTCGAAGAACATCATTCTCAGTCAATACGTGCAAGAATACTGAGTTAAATCAGCGAATGTGATACAAATCATTGATGAGAAGGGGGATTATGCCAAGCAAATTGTGTTGATATTTCAAACGTGATTCATAGATAAGTATATTTGAGTGAATAGACTCAAGAATTAGTGTCGATCTCCTGGTGTGTGGTCGTTAAGGCTTAAAATAATGATCGTGAACTTGCGGGTTAGAATCTTTAGAAAGCTGTATGTATGAGTATATTATGAGTTCACTTCTCGCCCTTGATTAACAGGGGCATTAGTAGTCCCAAACTAATAATTGCTATGGGGTATTACACATGAAAGTAATATTTCGCTGCTACTTTACACCGTGGGTCTCAGTGCATAATAAATTTCCCTGGCTGTAATTGAGTCGTAAACCGTGCTATGGCTCATGGTTACGACAGGTTCTTATCACTATCACCAAACGCAAAACCTACAGCTCATTTGTTATGATAATATTTAATATAGTACCATTTCATGTAAAAAAAAAGGAACAAAAAAATTCTTATTTGACACACTATAAAACGTACATAAACCTGGTTCTGAAAAACTTAAGCAATGTATAAACTGAACAGGGTGAAAATGTGGCACGAATTGTTTATCAGCGAGTCCTTCTAGTACAATGCCGTTGAACCTTCCGGCGCTGTTTAGAACGCCGCCTTGCCATTCTTATGCTTCCGCATTGCCGTATATGTCACAGAGTCACGGAGGAGGCGAGGCACCTCGGCGTGCCAAGTCCTCCGTGGAGACGGCAGGCAATTCCGCCGCGACCTGGCAGCGCCGGCGGAAGGTAGGTTCGAAGTAGAAGCAAGGATGTCTCTCGACAGATCCTGCGGAGGATTGGCCGCGGGCCAGGGAAACCCGCGGCGTTACGACTACCCTTCGTCCTCCCGCGCGGCTCCGGCTTCATCGCCCTGCCGGCGGATATCCCGTGAAGAACTGCCTCCCCCTCCCCACCATTCCGAGTTTCCGGCTCTCCTCCAGCCCACGCGATCCTTTACAAGTGGCAGTTCTCGGGTTTAACAACCGTTAAGACTCCCAGTCAGTTCATTTCGTTACATCCGTCCCAATAAAGACAAGCCGAAACTGGCAATTTATAGCTTCCCCCCATCCCCATCCCCTTTCGCACTCGCCAACTTTCTTAACGACTTCTTCCTCCCCATTTTGTCGATGTTAATGCTGCCAAACGCAAAATAAAGTGATCGGGACCGATCGGTACCAACTGCCTTCTGTTGCAGTCTTGAATTGACGGTTAGCTGGTGGACAACTTGGCTATAGACCCACTGCAAAGAACTGCTTTCTCACAAGCCAAATGTATGTTAGCCTGTGAGGTTCATAAGAAAACCAAATATTACCGAGAAATATAAACAATATGAAGATATTTGCCGAGATAATTGCCTGTTTTCAGATACCATGAAATTAACCAAAATAATGATAAAACACTGAAGAGCCAAAAAAACTGGCACACTTGCCTAGTATCGTGTAGGGCCCCCGCGAGCACGCCGAAGTGCTGCAAGACGACGTCGCATGGACTCGACTAATGTCTGAAAGTATGCAGGAGGCAATTCTCACCATGAATACTGCACGGCAGTCCACAAATCAATAGGAGTGCGACTCGGTGGAGATCTCCTCTATACAGCACTTCGCAAGGCATCCCAGATATGAACAATAATGTTCACGTCTGGTGATTTAGGTGGCCAAATGAAGTATCTTAAGTCAGAAGAGTGTTCCTGGAGCCACTCGGTAGCAACTCTCGACGTGTGGGGTGTCGCATTGTCCTGCTGGAATTGTCCACGTCCGCCGTAAAGCACAATGGACATGAATGGGTGCAGGTGATCGGACAGGATGCTTACGTAACTGTCGCCTGTCAGAGTCGTATCTAGACGAACCAGGGGTCCCATTTCCCCTCAACTGCACACGCCCCATACCATGACAGAGCCTCCACCAGCTTGAACAGTCCCCTGTTGACATGTAGGGTCCATGGATTCATGAGGATCTCTCCATACCCATACACGTCCATCCGCTCGACACAATTGGAAACGAGACTTATCAGACCAAGCAACGTGTTTCCAGTCATCAACAGACAGTCCAATGGCGTTGTTGGCGGCCTCAGGTGAGGCGTAAAGCTTTGTGTTGTGCAGTCAACAACGGTACACGAGTGGGCCTTCGGCTCCGAAAGCCCATATCAATGATGGTCCTTAGAATAGTTCGCATACTGATACTTGTTTATGCCCCAGCATTGAAATCTGCGCCAATGACAGAAAGGGTTGCACGTCTGTAACGTTAAATGATTTTCGTCAGTCGTCGTTTGTCCCGTTCTTTCACGATCTTTGTCCGGCCGCAGCGATGTCAAATATGTGATGTTTTACCGGATTCCCGTTATTCACGGTACACTCGTGAAATGGTCGTACGCGAAAATCCAAATGTTATCGCTACCTCGGAGATGCTATGTCCCATATCTCGTGCACCGACTATAACACCACGTTCAAACTCACTTAAATGTTGATAACCTGCCATTATAGCAGCAGTAACCGATCTAGCAACTTTGCCAGACGCTTGTTGTCTTATCTAGGCGCTGCCGACCGCATCGCGTTACTCTGATTGGTTCCATACCTATTTTATTTGCATACGCATGCCTATACCTTTTTTTGTGGTTATCCAGCGTATATAGTATAGTGAAAAAAAATTGTTCTTGAATTGGCTTTTGCCAAAGATTAAAGATCATGTCATTTACCTCAAATTGAATCTTCACTTTTCTATGATATCTCAGTTATAATTATTCAAAACATCCACACCACTGGATCTCAAGGAAGAAGAATCAGATGCTTTTACCTACAGGACCCCGTATATACGGCAAAGGTTCCAAGTTATACAATTTAAGAAGCCAGGTTCATGAAGGAACAGCCGAATCTGTACAGTGAAACCGATATCCCGGAACGCTGATCCAATAATTATATATCTATTAATAATTATCAACATATTAAATTTATTTTACAAACATTCGGCATGACATTAATGTTCTGTGTTGCGCGATAAAGTCATCATAACCTTGGTAATTTTTCTTCACTTCTCATATATCAACGCGTCGAAATATTTCCATACATTCATAATTAAGGTTGTCCCCCAAAAAATATTATAAAACTTGAGATGTGACTTTTTGTGCGAAAAAGGACAGAACACACTGATGTATATTGCCTTAATTAAATTTTAATGGAAAACTTAAGAGCAACTACATTTAAACTGTTTCATTGAAATGATCATAAAGTACGTTATAGTAAACGACATATGAAAGTACGGTATTGTGTCCAGTGAAGTTTAAAAAGTTCACACAGACAAGAAGGTTATCTCATGAATATTTCTTTCCTTAGCAAAGAAGACAAGCATATTTCCTGATTTTATGCAATCAAACCCAAAGACTCAAAACACCGCGTTTGATGCAGATATAATAAGTGGTACTCAAAATTCTTTGCGAAATAATTTATGTCAATCATATTCTACACGTACATAACCATTTTTAGTGGGTTTTAGAGGAGCGTACAGGTGGAGTTTCATTAGATTAATTAATACCTAAGATTTCCCAATGACCACTTCGAGGCAGTTACACAGAACCAACACCACGTCGCGGCAGTACAGTCGGTAGCGTTTCACTTTTGTTATGTACATTGGCGGGAGACTGCCGTTTGTTGATCGGTTAACATAGTTATTTTTTAAAAAAATTCAGTAATTATAATTACATGTATTTAACTGTTTGTGTACGCAAAAACATGCCCATAATTATGGTATTCTCTTTTGACTCTAAATTTATTACGAATTAAAATATCTTCAATTATGATCTAACCGGCATCAAAACATCAGATCTAGGCATATTATACACAACACCACCAAACATTTACCTTTTAGCTGCCTGTGGTACAGTCTAACACATCACCAGGGTGCTCTTTCCCCCAAATACGTCCGTAATACCGGTTCACTACACCTCTGAAAAAAAAGGTCACCTTGTCAGAAAAAGCAAAATGTTGTTTCTCTACTTCCACCCTTTCAGCTGAGGTTGATGGTCGACCAGTTCTCGGTAAGTCAGCAACAGATCCTGTGGTATTGAACTTGTCATACCACGACTTTAATGCTCCTTACATCGGACGGCATCTTTCCATACGTTGTCTGAAAGTTACTCTGCATTGTTATTGGTGATCCTCGTGGTAAAGATACACTGAGCTTTCTCCTGATTTGTGAACATGTCTGGTTTCCTGGACACTGCCACTGCTGCACTGCACTCACGTTACTGTAAACAGAAAAAAAAAACCCTTGTTTATTTGCCAACTTTTTGGCACCATTTTCTCATCTATATTTTATATATTGCGGATATAAACAACGTTTGCAATCAGGAAAAAACTTTTCGATCATTCGATATTAAATAATTTTCCATGGTGAAAATCATATCCAGCGGAAATACTTGTGAAGCTTTATAAAAATTTAAATATATATATATACGCTATCGTCTTGAAATTTATAAAAGCTGTAATACATGCTTAAGCTACGGAGTTTCCAAAAATCAACAATAAATAATTTATGATTATATATTAGAATAATTACCTGCGTTCTGTCACAAGTTACTCGGGGTCAGGGACCAGTCCCCGCTCATGCTCTGTATTTCCCGTCGGTCACAGACGATGTTGGATATAGGTGAACTTGATATTGACCTTTGACCTTCACCTTGATCCCGTGCTCTGACCCTAAATAAACTTGAACGCAAAATATAAAAAAAAATACACTCAAAATATTTATTTTTAGATTTCATGAATTATTAATAAATATATAAAAATTCAAAACAAATTTTACAAAAATTAAAAAGAGGAAAATTTTTTTTTAATCATTTAAAATATATAAAATTTCCCAAAATTTTTTAAAAATTCCAGCAAATTCCCAAAAAACTTTTGGCACTTTACTTAAGACCCAAGACTCAAGACCATTAACCAAAGATTCTAGACTCTTGACCGAAGACACATGACTCAAGATCCTTGACACAAAACATAATATTTAATACTCAAGACTAAAGACTCAAGACCCTCGGCCCAGACTCAAGACTCAAGACAAATTATTTTGACCCAAGATTCAAGACTCTTGACCCAAAACCCTCGACCAGAAAATAAAAAATTAAAAGAATTAGAATTGCTAATATTTGAACATAACAGTGCCTAGAAGCGAAGGCGGCCACATGCGCTATCATTCCGGTTGCCATGTTCTGACGTCACCCAACCTCCATTTTCGGTTTGCATGACCTTAAGCTTGACCAATGACTTTAACCTTGACCCCGAACTCTTGACCTTTGATGACCTTGAAACAAAAATTACCAAAATAAGCCAGAAAATAACAATATTATAAACTTCCAAAAATGTATAAAATATCAATTTTATAATTACCCTACAAATATTAAAAAATTACTACTTCAAATTTTATTAAGAACTTATATTTCCGGAGGTCTCCCATGGCTACATATCCAGCAGACTAATGACCTCTCCAATCAACCACATTGTATTAATATTCCCCTCCCCTACCCTCTCAACATTGCTTATTTTGTCGAATGCACTTCACCTGCCATATTGTTTTTTTTTTTTTCCTTTGTAATTTGTTTACATTTTCAACCCTTTGGTGGCTCTGATGACTCCGACCAACATGTTAGATTTGGGAGATCTTCACCTTGACCTCACATATGTGATCTTGACCCAGTGCTCAGGACCTTGGATAACTTTGTGCCCAAAAATAAATTCTACAAATTTTTATTAAAATTCCAAAAATTACTAAAAGTTACGTAATATTAATTAAAAAAGGAAGTAGCGAATTTTTTTTTGTCAATCTTTCAATCAATTTCGCAATCTTTCCATCAATCAGCAACCCAAACAGCACCGCAATTAGCACCATAATCAGCACCGTAATCAGCAATACACACCTATCTACACACCAATCCACACCGCTCTACACAAAGCCACACCAATCCAAACTAATCCTTCGAAATCCTCCTCAACAATTCACATTAACCCATGCCAATCATTCGACCAATCCCAATCCTTGAATAAATCCCAATCCTTGGATTATTCCAAAACCTTCGATAGATTCCAATCCTTAGCAATACTCCGCGATATTCCACAATCCATGTATATCCTTCGATCAAGCCCACACTTAAGGAATCCACCTCCGCAATCCACAACAATCTATCTCAATCCTTCGATGAATCCCAATAATTCGAAAAATTTCAATCCTTCGATCAGTTCCAATACTTCGATGGATCATTCGATCAATTCTTTGGTTTGTCCGCCTCCCATATATATAGAAATTACATTCGTTCACCAACTATCTCCAAATTTACGCATGCTGACAGAATTAACATTTTTATGTAGGTAAAACTATCCGTGCACTTTCAAACCGAAGTAATTATTATCATTTTATATGGAGATATTTCTGTTAATAGTCGAGTGCTCATAGAACCACTTTAAAGTTTTGAGGTTAAACAGGATACGACACAAAAAATAAATGAAAACCAATTATTTTATAATAATCATTTACTTTTGTTTTGTAATTTTNTAAACAGGATACGACACAAAAAATAAATGAAAACCAATTATTTTATAATAATCATTTACTTTTGTTTTGTAATTTTACTTTCAGAAGGAAACAGTTAATCACATCATGCGACATATCCCCTATCATTAAGTTCACTAATGATTGAATATATCTCGTTAAGGTGAAAGAAATCCCCGCGTTTTTCAAAGTCAATAAATATTTTAGTCTATCAACAAGTTCGTTCGGGTCCTCCGGTAATAGGTAGCCAGTATTCTTGGAGTCTCCTGCCTTTATCATGTCGCTTGTTGCAGAAAANTAAACAGGATACGACACAAAAAATAAATGAAAACCAATTATTTTATAATAATCATTTACTTTTGTTTTGTAATTTTTCTTTCAGAAGGAAACAGTTAATCACACCATGCGACATATCCCCTATCATTAAGTTCACTAATGATTGAATATATCTCGTTAAGGTGAAAGAAATCCCCGCGTTTTTCAAAGTCAATAAATATTTTAGTCTATCAACACATTGGTTCGGGTCCTCCGGTAATAGGTAGCCAGTATTCTTGGAGTCTCCTGCCTTTATCATGTCGCTTGTTGCAGAAAANCGTTCGGGTCCTCCGGTAATAGGTAGCCAGTATTCTTGGAGTCTCCTGCCTTTATCATGTCGCTTGTTGCAGAAAATGTGTTGAAGGGTTATGTCAGTGCATCCAAAAAATCGCCATCATCGTCTTCAGAACTATCACTGTCTTCATGTTCATTTTCATCTATACCCTCTTCATGGCCATCTTCACCTCCTGTTTTGAATTCTATATTAAATTTGCTTTTCTTTGTAACATGAGTATATAATAAGTATATAGAGCCAACGACCGTTTATTTTGATGTTCGTCGATTTCACGCGAAAGTCTTGCAAGTGTACCTTCCACGCAAACCTACGCTACTGTGCTCATTTCGTCTTTAGCATTAACTGTCTCATCATTATCGCCTGTTGAATCGGTATCCATTGATGCAGCGAGATGTATTACTGGAAACACTTTCTGACTTCCATCCAAGTAGACCAATCCTTGCAGATCTCNTCCATTGATGCAGCGAGATGTATTACTGGAAACACTTTCTGACTTCCATCCAAGTAGACCAATCCTTGCAGATCTCGGTATGTTATTTCAATGTCTCGCCTTGCAAAAACTGCAAGGGTACGATGTCATAATACTTCATCGCGCGAAAAGGACTCTGCATACAGGTCATATTCTCATGCCTACGAGCATTTTGACCATAGCTGGAAACTCGATCGCAGGATCGGCCCTGGCGTCAACCAGTTAGCGATGATGCAGATTGTGACTCCAAGATCGTTGAGTTAAAAGGCAGGTCTCTATTCGCAATTCATCTTCGTGATATGACCAGAGAGAGCTTTCAAATCGATCTTCCCCTCACGGTGTTAGAACGTCAACTGTCATTTTTTTCAATATAAATGTGGTTTGTTTTAAACTAAAGAGCCTAGCTTGTGCCCACAAAAAGACTTTCACCATAAAATTTATATTTATACATATGGGAGAACTCTGATAAAAACTACATACTAGTTCGACACAGAAGAATGCAAGGAGATAATTAGCTATACATAAATATAGACAAATAAATTTATTTTAGGGTTCTTTATTTATTGTAAATACGCCTATAAGCATATTTAATCTATATATTGTTTTTAGTATATGAAATTATAATTACAAAGTTATCATATAACACATTTTTATTATGAAATACTTAGTTTTTCTTTATTTTTGTGGGTCATACCATTTCTTTTCCCCTCAAAACTTATGGTGGTACTATGAGCACTCGACTATTAGCACCAATATCTGCATATAGAATGATAATAAGGACTTTAGTATAAAAATGCATGGATAGTTGAGTACATACAAAGCATTAATATTGTCGAAATGTATAAATTTCGAGATAGTTGGTGAACGAATGTAATTTCTATTCATATGCGTGTCGGACAAACCGAAGGATATATCTAAGGTTCAATCAAAGTATTGAGATCGATCGAGGAATTGTAATTGATCAAAGGATTGTCATGGGTTGCTCTGAATTGTGGAGGAGGATTTTCTTGGATTGCTGGGGACTGTGGAGGAGAATTGCGAAGGATTGGTGTGGATTGGTGTTGATTGGTGTGGATTGGTGTGGATAAGTGTGGATTGGTGTGTATTGGCGTGGATTGCTGATAACGGTTCTGATTGTGGTACTAATTGAGAGGCTGAATGATTGAAAGTTTGCGAGAATGTTAGAAAGATTGATAAATAATCAATTCATTAATTAATTTTTGTGATTTTTTAAATGTATTTTTAGTGGGATTTTGACTATTTTAGAAAAAAATTCTGAATTAATTTTTGGGTTTAAGGATATTTACTGTCATGGGCACGGGGTCAAGGTCACATTTGTGAGGTAAAAGTGAAGGTCACCCACATTTAACATGTTGGTCGGAGTCATCAGTGCCACCTAGGTGTTGAAAATGTAAATCAATGACAAACTAAAAAAACAACATGGCATGTGTAGTATATTTTACAGAATGATCAACGGTGTGGTGATAGTAGAGGGGAACGTTAATACTATGTGATTGATTGGAGGTGGGTCAGTCGTATGCTAGACGAAGTGCTGTGGGTNTCCATTGATGCAGCGAGATATATTACTGGAAACACTTTCTGACTTCCATCCAAGTAGACCAATCCTTGCAGATCTCTGTATGTTATTTCAATGTCTCGCCTTGCAAAAACTGCAAGGGTACGATGTCATAAAACTTCATCGCGCGAAAAGGACTCTGCATACAGGTCATATTCTCATGCCTACGAGCATTTTGACCATAGCTGGAAACTCGATCGCAGGATCGGCCCTGGCGTCAACCAGTTAGCGATGATGCAGATTGTGACTCCAAGATCGTTGAGTTAAAAGGCAGGTCTCTATTCGCAATTCATCTTCGTGATATGACCAGAGAGAGCTTTCAAATCGATCTTCCCCTCACGGTGTTAGAACGTCAACTGTCATTTTTTTCAATATAAATGTGGTTTGTTTTAAACTAAAGAGCCTAGCTTGTGCCCACAAAAAGACTTTCACCATAAAATTTATATTTATACATATGGGAGAACTCTGATAAAAACTACATACTAGTTCGACACAGAAGAATGCAAGGAGATAATTAGCTATACATAAATATAGACAAATAAATTTATTTTAGGGTTCTTTATTTATTGTAAATACGCCTATAAGCATATTTAATCTATATATTGTTTTTAGTATATGAAATTNTAATTTTTTTCAATATAAATGTGGTTTGTTTTAAACTAAAGAGCCTAGCTTGTGCCCACAAAAAGACTTTCACCATAAAATTTATATTTATACATATGGGAGAACTCTGATAAAAACTACATACTAGTTCGACACAGAAGAATACAAGGAGATAATTATCTATACATAAATATAGACAAATAAATTTCTTTTAGGGTTCTTTATTTATTGTAAATACGCCTATAAGCATATTTAATCTATATATTGTTTTTAGTATATGAAATTATAATTACAAAGTTATCATATAACACATTTTTATTATGAAATACTTAGTTTTTCTTTATTTTTGTGGGTCATACCATTNTTATAATTACAAAGTTATCATAAAACACATTTTTATTATGAAATACTTAGTTTTTCTTTATTTTTGTGGGTCATACCATTTCTTTTCCCCTCAAAACTTATGGTGGTACTATGAGCACTCGAATATTAGCACCAATATCTGCATATAGAATGATAATAAGGACTTTAGTATAAAAATGCATGGATAGTTGAGTACATACAAAGCATTAATATTGTCGAAATGTATAAATTTCGAGATAGTTGGTGAACGAATGTAATTTCTATTCATATGCGTGTCGGACAAACCGAAGGATATATCTAAGGTTCAATCAAAGTATTGAGATCGATCGAGGAATTGTGATTGATCAAAGGATTGTCATGGGTTGCTCTGAATTGTGGAGGAGGATTTTCTTGGATTGCTGGGGACTGTGGAGGAGAATTGCGAAGGATTGGTGTGGATTGGTGTTGATTGGTGTGGATTGGTGTGGATAAGTGTGGATTGGTGTGTATTGGCGTGGATTGCTGATAACGGTTCTGATTGTGGTACTAATTGAGAGGCTGAATGATTGAAAGTTTGCGAGAATGTTAGAAAGATTGATAAATAATCAATTCATTAATTAATTTTTGTGATTTTTTAAATGTATTTTTAGTGGGATTTTGGCTATTTTAGAAAAAAATTCTGAATTAATTTTTGGGTTTAAGGATATTTACTGTCATGGGCACGGGGTCAAGGTCACATATGTGAGGTAAAAGTGAAGGTCACCCACATTTAACATGTTAAAATGTAAATCAATGACAAACTAAAAAAACAATATGGTATGTGTAGTATATTTCACAGAATGATCAACGGTGTGGTGGTAGTAGAGGGGAACGTTAATACTATGTGATTGATTGGAGGTGGGTCAGTCGTATGCTAGACGAAGTGCTGTGGGTGATCTCCGGAAATATAAGTTTTTATATATGTTTTTAGATATTTTGTTTTATTAATTTTAAATTCATTTTTAAAATATTTTTTATACATTTTTGGGAGTATTTAATTTTTAATTTTTTTTAAGTATTTTGGATTGTTTTGGTTTCAAGGTCATCCAAGGTTATGGGCACGGGGTCAACGTCAAAGTTACGCAGACCCAACGCGATGGTTGGGTGACGTCACTACATAGCGGCCGAATGACGGGAATGTCAGAGCATGATGCCAGCTTCGGCTCTGTGCCCCGTTATGTCCAAACATTCAAAATTTTAATTCGTACATTTTTTAATTTCTGTTTGGGATCTTGGATCAAAGGTATTGAGTCTTGAGTCTTGAGTATTTTGTCTTGAGTCTCGAGTCTTGGGTCATGGTTCTTGAGTTTTGGGTAAAGGATATTCAGTCTTGAGTCTTGTGTCTTGGGTGAAGTGTCTTGAGTCTTGAGCTTGAATCTTGAGTCTTGTGTACTAGGTCTTGAGTCTTAAGTCTTACGTCTTCGGTTAAGGGTCTTGAGTTAAGGGTCTTGTGTATTGAGTCAAGGGTTTCGAGTCAAGGGTTTTGAATCATGGGCCTTGAGTCTTGAGTCAAGGGCCTTGAGTTTTTGGTTTTAAGTTTCGGGTCTTGAGTCTTGGGTCTTGTTTCAAGCTTCAAGGTAATTTTTAGGAATTTGTTTGAATATTTTGGAAATATTTTAGGATTTTTACGTATTTTTTAATACTTAAAAAAATAATGCTTTTGAATTTTTTTGGGATAGTTTCGGGAATGTTGGAAATTTTATATATTTTTTAATAGTTTTTAACATATTTCAAAATTAATTGTAAGGAATTTTTTTGAATTTTTTGAATTTTTTGGGTTTAAGGTTATTCAAGATCATGGGCGCGGGGTCAAGGGTTACGTCAAAGGTCAAGGTCAAAGTCACCTAGAACCAACATGGCCGCCGATCGACCGAAATGACAGAACATAAACGGCGCCTGGCGCCTGACCCCCCAGACCTTGCGCCCGAACGCAGATAATTATTGTACTATATATATGTTTATTAATACGAGGTTACTAACATTATATAATAGATGCATCCTCATGTATGAATTAAATACAGGTAAAGAAACCAAAATAGTAGGCGTTTCTATTTTTATAGGGCGTGGTGTTTCGTTGACGTGAAAATAAATAAGATTAGCAATTTTAATTTAAACTCTCAAAAAAAAAAATCATGGTTTTTAAAACATGTTTAATTCCACCTTTCCCAAATCACAGCGAATTATGAAGAATTCATAGTAATACACTGTAGTTCCTTATTTGTTAATTCCTTGAGCCTGAGAGACATGCGTGTGTCATTAACTCAATGGCATTTACTTTTAACAATGATATCACTAGCATTGGACCAAGACACTCTTAATCTGAAAAATCTCACTGGTCAAATGACCAAATTTATGATCCCCTGCAATTGTGACTCATCTGACACCCGCACAACACTCTACACTCTTTCGCTGAGTTGAGAGAGTTGAAAGATTTGGGCGGATCTTAACAACGAGGTCTTGAGAGCCGATTAGGCTTATTCAACTATTATTACATAGGTGTAAAGTGGTATCAGATGTATTTCAGCCACGAAGTTTTCCATAAGAATAGGAATTGGGAGCTGACGTCGAAACCGAGTACAATTTTCAACTGTATTTCACTTACCTGTAAGCTTTGTGAGCGTTCGTGAAAGCACCTACGGTTGTAGATGCGGAGCTTGGTACATAGAATAGCGTTGCCTACTGATCAGAGTAGATGAAAGTGTCCGCCTTTGGAATAAACCTCTAGAACGTATGGACACCGTACCAGCAAGGCCCGGGGCCGGCTGGTGGCGACTTCGTTATTATATGTAATATGTCCAGCTGGCATCCACGAGGACAATCATACACCTACAAACATCTGTACCAATCCTATTGGCAAGTGCCTTCAACGTACCATTGAAATCGTACTCGGAACGTTGCAGAATGCAAACGGTTGAAGAGTCTTGGTGCTCGTCGTGAACAGATTACTTGAGAAAGTTTATGGAGTACATGCCGTACCTTTCTCGTGACAGTGTCTCAGTTTATTCTGGCACACGTTCCAGTAAATCATTGAGGCTTGAGAAAATAGTATTATCAATCCCTTATTTTTAAAATTTATTGTAAAATAGCATATGGATATATGATAAAACCTCCACCCAGCTCCATCAGCTTTCAGTCCATACTCTTTGTGATTCGAGTAATGGAAGAAGTTGACTGTCTCGGCCCTCTGGTACTTCAATAACAACGGAAAAAAAAAAGATGTTATTTTCCCGAGAAGCCACGGTACAGCGGTTCATTTTGTGTTCACGAAGCCAAGTTCTTTGACTTCTGCTTTGAAATGCACGCTGAAAGTAAGGAAAATTATGTCTTTGTAATACTAAACAAAAAAATGTTTAAGTGATTTACGCAATTTTGTAGGTCCTTACTCCTTTACTTTTCTTCAAAAAAGTAATATGAATACATACGATGGCAATAGTGCATTTAATAGTATGAGTGCCGAAGTTAAATGGACTCACACTTTTTTTCGTTATATTTAAATCTACTTAACCAAAAAACAACTATTTTATAATCATAGCCAACCTTTGGGAAATGTCAAAAAGTCAATCGACAAAAGTAAGTACAAACGAATTTATAAACCCCAAAGCATATATAATGCTATAATTCGCCTTTCGAAGTAATACTCGTAGTTTAAATAGTCAATTTTCAACTACCTGAGATAAAACCAGATAAAACATCAAGAGCCTGTTTCCTAACGCGTCCTTTCAAATTATTAATATGAATTTAATAATCATTAGTAAAATTTACACGTAACTAGAAGATAACTGCAAACTGTTAATGTAAACTCACACAGTCAACAAGCCTGAAAAAAATTCCTCTTCGTAACCGTTTTTAAAAGCAATAAACCTTGGAGACGAGCAAAATACAAAAATAAAATAGTTGCTAAATATTACATGAAATGCTAACTTCGAAGCAGTAGTTAGGGCAGGAAAAAGAAAGCCGATTCTGAAGCCTACCTTCTGAGGCAACTGGTGGATGTAGATTACCAAAAACACTACTAAATAAATATGCCAAATTTCCGTAACTGGATGGTGAAAAATTTAATAGACTCAATTGCAGGCACACGTGCAGTTTAATTGATGTGACGTGAATAACTCAGTAATTGACTGTTAAAAATG
The DNA here is from genome assembly GCA_002778355.1 of Clitarchus hookeri. Taxonomy (NCBI): domain Eukaryota; kingdom Metazoa; phylum Arthropoda; class Insecta; order Phasmatodea; family Phasmatidae; genus Clitarchus; species Clitarchus hookeri. Next base: position 74,042 of record NQII01005271.1, on the reverse strand, counting down.
TTTTGTAGGACGACTCTGCAGTAAATCTTTTACTTACTTCCTCGTTCCGGCCAACACACCAGCTGTTGCNAAAAATGTTTTGTAGGACGACTCTGCAGTAAATCTTTTACTTACTTCCTCGTTCCGGCCAACACACCAGCTGTTGCTGCGTCAAAACACACTGAGAACTCGTTACACTCTACCGCCCCCAAATGCAGTTCGACGGGCCTCAATTAGACAAAAGTTCTAACTTTTCCCGAAATACTGCACTAACAATAGAAATAGTATTTCCATTTGCGTGAGTTAAACATTAGTGAGTCTGCTAACAGTTTAACACAAAACTTTATAAAAAAAAAAGTATTACGATTAACACGAAAAGACCACAGATGCATAAAAACTATATCAGATTTAACATGTGAATAACGAAAAGTCATACAATAGAAATGATACAGAATTCGTAAAATCACAAATATATGCTCTCTAAACCTATCAAATACTTCGTCAAACTGTGTAACTGATCGGTAGTAAACTTTAGATTACGTAAACTTTTTGCACGTTTTCATTTATGTTCTAACATAGTTTTACGATTGAAAAAAATTAATTCCCCTTCCTTCCTTCGTCAAAAAATATTACAATGAATTCTTAAAATTGATTTTAAAGAATATCGTAAAATTTAAAAGAAAAGATTTTTCCAAACCAATTGCTTTATGGAAGTTATAATTTCTTCTTGATACCAGGGGAAGAACACGCTATTATTTTCTGTACATTCAACAGTTGTACAAATGTTCGGTATGTTCAGCGATTTTACAATGTGAAAACAAGATTCTGAATTTACTATGTGAATTCTGAAACTATGATCGCTGGATATTTCAAAGTAGATCGAATGTATTCGACACACCACAGTTTCAACATACTAAAGATTTACGTAAAGATCAAGGGCCTACGTTTCCTTTTAAATAGCTTCTCAATTACAGTATTGTTAGATGTATTTCGAAACCATAAGTTGAGTATAACGTAAGAACAATGCCTACTACATTTTCTCTATTACTTTAGTAATAATTCTGACATGGTGTATTGCCTCCGCTGAGAAAATTATCTATAATAATAAAAAGAAAAATTTCGAATGCTTTCTAAAGTAACATTTTACTGAAATCAACAAATATTCTTTTATCGCTTATATGTATATATAATTTTGGCACGTATTCATAAATTGAATTTGTAGTTGTTTATATATCATTCATGAAAGGAAGATGGTTTGGCAGAAAAAAGGCTGTATTGCTTATTGGTTTGACGTTGCGTGAGAACTAATTAAAATGCAAAGACCACGATCGTGACGAAATAAGAAATATTCATAGTAACATCGTTTACACCGAGCTCTCAAAATTTAATTGGCGCATACAACACAAATAAAAAATACACATTTTTTTATAAAGTAAGGAATCATGTAACAATTGGGAAAAGGAGAAAAACGTGATGAAATTTGTGCTAAAATAAGTTTTATATAAAACATTATTTCGAATTATCTTTAATAACTTTGATTTGAAGCCTACTTTCCAAATAAAGAAAACCCGGCGAGATTACTTTCCTGACTGTGTGTCTGATGGAGTCTGTGTAGGTGTCTGTACGCGTGTGTGACCTTACATTTTGAACGCGCAAACAGAAACTCAATACATTGATTAAACTTAACAACGACATTTGACCTTTACACTTTTAGACCACACCGGGAGCTTACTTTCCAAATTGTGACAATTTTAAAATTTAGTATAACATGTCACATTTTGGGAACCATTCTACAGATGTAAAGAAAATGTTGTCACATGGCAGTGCATTACGTAAGTATTGAATTTAGAAACTATATTATTTTCAATCCACCATTCTGGAAGAAAGCGCCACATGAACAAATTAAGATTTTACTTTATATCTCGAAAACTAATAAACCAATTCCCGTCAAATTTGGTAATTATGGTAGGATATCTAAACGTATGCTTTTTTAAATTGAGAAGCAATTTATTTTTAAAATGACCGCTATATGAATGTGTTGGGTTTATTTGATATATCAAACATGTTGTTTGTCCGATTTTACCGTACTTGACGTTGATCGGATATAATACAAGTACCATTATCTGCAATTTGGTTAGAGAGCGCTACATGGATAAATAAAGATTTTATGCTATACCTTAGGAAACAATTGACAGATTCCTACCAAATTTGGCAAAAAGTAGCAAGCCATTTAAATTGTTATGTTTTAGGTGGGTCAGGCACAGGTTTTCAAAATAGCGGCAATATAAACGTTTTCCTTCAGTATGTTTTACCTATGACACTACATAAAAAATTTCAGCTTAACTTTGTATGCTGGAAGAGTATTTGCACAAAATTTGGTGAAGAAATTGTCCTGCGGTAAGCCATATCAATTTGTATTTGTCAAGTGTGCCAGACATTTATTTTCAGAATGGTGGCTTTATTAACCCTTTATCTTAGTGTGTTATAGTTACGAAACTATGTAACCAATTTTTAACTTAACTTTGTATACTTGCAGTATCTATGACAACGATATAACGTGATACTACATAGCCTTTTTCACTTCTACTTATAAAGATCGTTACATAAAAATATTGAAGTCTTATGCCATATAAATTGATTCTCAGCAAATTTTACGCATAATTAGTACGACAGTAGGTTATGTAAACAAACATTTTTTATGTTAAGCAAAATTTTTTCAATTGCGTTAATACAAATAGTTTATGTATGTATATTATACTTATTGAAAAAATTAACGAATTTTTTTACACTAACAGTCTTCATTTAAAGCATTAATTATGCACACAGAGATCGTCTTTTGCCAGTCTTTTTCAAAATAGTACCAGGCAAGGAAATTTAACATTTTGCTACATTTCCGGAACAATTCAACTAATTTCCACCAATCTTTGCACATTGTTGGCGCTACAAAAGACCATGTAAAATTATTTGATTTAAGTGGTGTCAGATTCTTTTTCTTTAAAATAGAGGTCATATAAATATTTGAATAGGTTTGTCGTATATATAAAACAATTTAACCAAATTCGAAGAACATTTTTCGCACAAATTATATTTTAGAATTATTGTATAGAGCATCTTGTACTGGTAATTTTAATATAGTCCCAACTAAAATATAATATTTAAATGTCATAGGTCTATCTCAGGGACCAATCAACTGATTTTCGCCCAATTATCCACACAATTACCGCTGTGGTAGGCCAACCAAACTTACGTGTTTTAAGTGGCTCATACACTTTTTTTTTTACAAAATAACAGCCCCGTAAATATTTTAGATTAATAAACTCTATCATTCAAAACATTAGATGTATTATATCCGAAGTTGATATTCCAAAAGCGACCTCCGTAATGCAGCTAGTTGCACACTAGCGTATGGTAGGTTGTTTTCTGTGTGCGAGTCCTGGGTAAGGCATGTGTGTAATTGTAATTGTCTTGGTACTGTTTCATATGTTTCTGGTTTCATCTCTAATGATATAGCGGTCAACGAGCCGTCATAGTCTACCTTTCATCTAAGCTTTTAAGAACTCCATTGAAATTATTTTTCACCCATGTGGAGGAACGTAGGCTCATTACATATATCAATTACTTCTTGCTTGAAATATTTGGCTATAAATTACTTAATAAAATGATGCCGATAATGATTACTATAAGGGCAATTCAATGAATAAGGTCAGTTAATTTCAGTGTATCTGTGAATGTATAATGTGCATATTGAACATTCTGCTACGGTTTCAAGCATTGACCTTTATGAATTTTAATTTTTTAAATTTTTAAACGTGTTTCAAAGTTGCAAAATAAGTAACATTTCTGAATTCACGTCATTATTAATAGCACGTGACAACTTAATAGAATGTTGTGTACTTTAACAACCAATGAATTTACTTATATTTAACTGAGTTTGAACAAATCGTTAACGAGATTGGTGTCCAATAGCTTCATAAGAATTAAGTTAAAATGGTTCTACGAGCTTGAGTTAAGATATTAACTGGCCGTACTTAATGTGCGCACATAAACCCAAATACCTTACACAAATAATGTATATTTTTTTCGAATGCAAATGCTGAGGTTACCATCGATAATGTAACGTGTTTAACATACATATAATTTTTCATGAGTATAAATAACAGTAGTGAGAAAAAATCAATTATGATTAAGATGATTAAGATTATCGACAGTTATAATGGAAAAATGATGATTATTTCTGCTTTTTGGTTATTAGCGTTTCCATTTTATTCAGGTAAATTTGTTGTCGTCTGCTTAAAACAATAAATTAATTTATTTAGTCCCAACTACTTCCCTAATTTGAGAATCATAATATTCTTCNTTTAGTCCCAACTACTTCCCTAATTTGAGAATCATAATATTCTTCTTCGTGAAGATTACACAAATTCTGAGGCAAACGTACTTATTTCGGGGCAGTATTTATGTGACTTTTCCAGTATTTATCATCTGAAATATGACGTTTAGAATATACGGACAAGTCTAAAAGGAAGAAATAATTTTAAATAAAATTTGTTTTCAAACAGACCATTAAAATGTTGACGTGTGCTGTAATTTTTTCTGTGCATATTACGATAACGACTGCGATGTNACAGACCATTAAAATGTTGACGTGTGCTGTAATTTTTTCTGTGCATATTACGATAACGACTGCGATGTGTAGACAACATGTACATGTATGTGGCAATATAATTGATACTATTCTCATTCAGTTTAAAGGAAATATTGTTAAGTGTTTCATATCGTGGTACATAAAATGATCGTAATGAAGTAAAAATCATCGCAGCTAGAAGATTCACAACAGAATCCCGCCTGGTGTCATGGCCACCTCTTATTATCTAGAACTTGAAATTTATCAAAATCTGTGTAATATTTTTGCAAAAAAAAATTATACTTTTTTAAAGGCTAAATTTTTTTTTATTATTTTTTTTTGCCGATTCTTGGTACTTTCTACCTAAATAGTAATTATTTTGTTATTTAATTACCTGTCGCTGACTTTGATTATTCGGTGATATACNTGGTACTTTCTACCTAAATAGTAATTATTTTGTTATTTAATTACCTGTCGCTGACTTTGATTATTCGGTGATATACACTGATCCGTTATTATATGGCAAACTGCCAACTTACTGAGCGGCCGTCTGGTATCGCTGACTTATCCTTGGAGTGAGAGAAAATTATGCTTATTTTTGTTGCCCCTTTATATGAAAGATGCATTTGAAACCTATGTATTCGGCATAGGTATATGTATGTTCAGTTTCCATCTTTCTCTCCAGGACATATATGTAAACGGCCCTGAGTCTAATTACGAGCATATTAAATTAAGTTAAATTTTGCCAAGTCCACGACAACCGGCATAGAAAACTCTAAATAATAAAGCGGGAATCAGTAAATTATTTAAGATGTATTTAATTTTATTAAACAGCGGAATGTATTATTAAAATTAATATAATTTGTGTGGTGTTCCACCTTTAAACTTGGGTAACAACCATCCATTTGATAGTCTTATAAAATTACACCCGTAGGTTAACATTTATTTCTGGAGTGTGATATATAAAGATACTCAATAATGGAGAAACAAAGGAATTCATTGGTAAGAAAACAGAAGTAGCCAGAAAAAATCCCACCGGCTATTGTCAATGTTCTCATTTAAACACATACAAAACTCGGGACTTCATATTACTAGATATCGAAAGGCGGATAACCATAATAGGTGGAAGAGGAGAAATTAATGCTGAGTTCATGGTCGCAAGTCCATCTGCTCCGTATTCGCCACAAAATTAAACACGTTAATAAACTTCTGATAGACACGAAAATTAGACATGAACTACATATTTATTTCACCATTGAACTCGAGCAGAAACATTGTGCCATCATTTTGGAAAAAATGATATGTGNCATGAACTACATATTTATTTCACCATTGAACTCGAGCAGAAACATTGTGCCATCATTTTGGAAAAAATGATATGTGTTTTGAAGTGTGAGCGTATTTTTTGCATTTGCTAATTATCGTACTAACGTATGTATCCATGCTTTGTATAGAAATTGAGCATTTGATTTAAATAACGAGGGCTGATATAAATAAGCCAGAAACAGCCCAGCCGTTTGTATTTATAGTTTATGNGAGCATTTGATTTAAATAACGAGGGCTGATATAAATAAGCCAGAAACAGCCCAGCCGTTTGTATTTATAGTTTATGGTGTCATAAATAATAAACATAAAATAAAATATCAAATGCTCCAGCAAATTCACAAACGTGTTAAAAGAAATGTTTGCGAGTGACTGTCAACTTGACGCCACCGCTGTAGCAGCCGTGCTGCCAAGTTGACTGCAATTGGGTTTCCAGTACCAACACTTTGCGCCGTTCTGTACTTGCTACGGCTATTGAGATGCGAGGCAGTTTGTTGCTTNTTGGGTTTCCAGTACCAACACTTTGCGCCGTTCTGTACTTGCTACGGCTATTGAGATGCGAGGCAGTTTGTTGCTTCAATCTTAAGTTACAACAGTTCATCCAGTCATTACACCAGCAGTCGTGCCTCTGCTGTTACTACTTTTTTTTTGTTCATTATCATTTCGCAGTGACATACGACATTTACGACGGATGGGAACTGTAACTTTTTTTAGTGATATGTAACACGGCTCAGCAAGGAAATGTAAACTTGTGAGAAGGCGTGATGGCAGTAAGCTACGTGCCACTCGATACTCGACGCTTATGAACTGAGTCGGACGGATTATTTGACGCTAACCATCACATCCTCCTCTTCACGCGAGAGTGATTCTTAAGCATGCACAGGCAGCAAGGACACAGTTATATAGGAGCGATACTATGCGTGTAACGCAGGATAAACCTTTAGGTAAAATATCAAGACGCCATATTTGCTCGTAATTTGCGTGCCGAGCTATCTACCTGAAGCGAGGGCAGATACAAGCGAAATTGCACGCAGTTCACGAGTTTCCCGCTAGGTAACACTGTCATCGCCCAAATGGGACAGAAGCTGCAAAACGAAACAAAAAAAGGAGGTGTAGCGCGGAGCTCTACGCTGTTGCCAGTCCTCTTGCAAACACACTCCCTCCCTACCGGATGACGGTGGTTCCCCGGCTCTCGCCACAGAGCATGAAAGAAATATTAGCGCGCTGGCCATTTATGTCTCATAACTTTCAAACCACGTGTAAATCACTACAAAATAGAGACATGGCCCTTTTCACAATTATAAATATGTTCCATTCTTGTCAAACAACTTTTTTTTAATTTTACCTATATAATTTTATACATCTGTTGTACTTCATAATAAATAACGCATAGGGAGGAATAACGAATCCAAAATAGAAATAAATTGCATCTATAACGTACCTGTTCAATGCACAAATGTGTCTTTATATACTTCCAATGATTAAGCTACCACAAATTTATGTAATGATTTTCGCAAAGTGATATCGCAAATTGAGATGTCTGGTTCGAACATGGCTTCTATATTTATATTAACGTACGTAGTTGGANTCGCAAAGTGATATCGCAAATTGAGATGTCTGGTTCGAACATGGCTTCTATATTTATATTAACGTACGTAGTTGGAGCCTACAATTTTATACAATGTATAAATGTTGGATATGCACCGTATGTTACAACTTGTGCGCAATAGGTTTTATATTTTTTTATATTTCTGAAATAAATTGTTTTATTTTACGGGAAAAGAGCAAGAAATATTTTTATTGTCTTTGATGATTTATATAAACTAACTAATAAACCCATTTTTTTTATTCTTGTGGACAAATGTACGCTCTTCAAAAACATGTAAAAATCAACTGCTTTGCACATACCAGTGAACAGTACTCTTGTATGACTTGTAGCCTATGTGACACCGAGACACTAAACTGTGGTACATTTATGTAAGTTTGTATGTGTATAAAACGAAATTAAACCAGTCTGAGGTGCTGCCAATTTGAACAGTTTACTTCTTTTTGGCGTTACGATCTCGCATAATTTACTGTCTCACGGTCAATTCGTATGCAAGCACGCCAGGGGGTGTTTATGTGCGCGTACATGAATTTCGGGGCAGTGATTTCTTTTTAAACGTTAATTTTTAGCAATGCTCAGTAAACCGCGTACTAGCTACAATTAAGTGTTTCTTCTACGTCAGAACAAAGGTTTTCAGCGTCTCAAAACGAAAAAACATTGCATTAATGTGCCTTAGTAATTATCATCAAAGCTTAAATAAATTTATAAGAGCTACAGTAGTGACTCGGGGCACATGCAAAACTGTATGTAGTCAAGTCGAAATGACTGCTAAATTTAAATATTATCGCGTGCAAAACATGTATTCACTTGTTATGTTTTCATACAGTATTATCTATAAAATCGGCAGTTTGAAGGTATTTGCTCCGACTCGAAAACATCTCTACTATGTAGCTATCCTCTGATGTCCGTCTACGGCTAACAGAAGTGCGGTAGTTGTACGATGATGATTCCAAGATCCTAACTGGGATTCATTTAACAGATTATATTTGCTTACNACAGAAGTGCGGTAGTTGTACGATGATGATTCCAAGATCCTAACTGGGATTCATTTAACAGATTATATTTGCTTACATCTTAATAGATTTGTCAGTAGGAAGTTTCGATCGCCATTCACATTTCTAGAAATATATCGGAAAGTACGATTTATTTTGAGGGGGGGGGGATAACTAATAAAGCGGGAGGTGCAGAAACTAAATGAAAAAAAAAAACAATTTTGTGCACTGAGTANAGGGGGGGGGGATAACTAATAAAGCGGGAGGTGCAGAAACTAAATGAAAAAAAAAAACAATTTTGTGCACTGAGTAATTTTTTTAAGTAATGAGTGTTTTGGAGTACATAAATGGACTCTAACAAAATATTATGTACACTGCGCAACTGATACTGATAGCGAAGTTAACGTAGCATTGTCCCTACCACACCACCGCATCTTATATGCATATCCTGTGCAATTGAATATAGTGTACACAAAGACCGTTGTTTCCCATCATACAAGCAAGGATGATATATTATAATTCACCTGGCATGTCTGTGATTCTTCATTATAACACTTGAAACCTTATGGTATTGAACCTGCAAGTGTAACTGTTTCTAGCCTACTTTCCGGAGGGAAACAAAGACTTATGAGTTCACTTTCCTGTCTGTGTATCTGTGTGTGTATGTCTGTGTGTGTGTCTACCAGCATGTCGCCCTTTTTTCAATTTTTGAACGCACTGACCGAATTTAATCAAATTTTGTTTATATATTACATACTTAATAAGGCCACCTGACTTTTGTAGTTTTCGACAACGTCAAGCACTTACTTTAAAAATTGCAGCCACTTTATTATTTAGGCTGATATATCATATCTCGGGACCCATTAAACCGATTTAAACCAAATTTTGTATGCTGGCAGAGCACCATGTAAAAATTAAATTCTGGGGAATTGGATATTGTTGTTAAACAGTAATTTTGGAAGATGTCATAAAATGAAAAAAATAAAGCTTTCACATTATATCTCGAAAATTATCAAAGCAATTCTCACCTAATTTGGCATGTAAGTAAAACTATGGCAGGTTAGGTAAACGTACATAACTGAACTTGCTTAGATACTTATTTTCAAAATTGCGGACATACATATGTTTTAGGTTTATTTCGTATTATAACTATACCATTTAACCAATTTTGACTCAATTTTGTATGCTGGAAGTGTCTATGACAAGCATCAATGTGCCAACACATAGCCACTTGTGTCAGCCAGTTTGTAAGATAGTGGCACATGAATAAATTTAGCTTTTATGTCATGTCTCGGTAAACAATAAGTTGATTTTTACCAAATTTGGCAAACAAGTGGAACTGCTGTAAATGATGTTCAATTGGTTTTATGTTTCAGGTATCTCAGACGCTTATTTTCAATATGGCTACTATATAGTTACCTTAGATTAGAATGTTATATTATCGAAACCATGTAANTCTCAGACGCTTATTTTCAATATGGCTACTATATAGTTACCTTAGATTAGAATGTTATATTATCGAAACCATGTAAAAGCATCTTACTTATTTGTATGGTGGCAGTAGATAATAGAACTACCAACTCTGTCTACACGCTAAATTTTTGGCCGTCATTTTGTAAGATAGCGCCAAATTAATACATGAATTTTTAGGTAATATGTCAGGAAACAGTTGCCTTATTCCAACCAAATAGGGAAAACAGTTTGCACTGCAGCAGGTGGNTCTCAGACGCTTATTTTCAATATGGCTACTATATAGTTACCTTAGATTAGAATGTTATATTATCGAAACCATGTAATAGCATCTTACTTATTTGTATGGTGGCAGTAGATAATAGAACTACCAACTCTGTCTACACGCTAAATTTTTGGCCGTCATTTTGTAAGATAGCGCCAAATTAATACATGAACTTTTAGGTAATATGTCAGGAAACAGTTGCCTTATTCCAACCAAATAGGGAAAACAGTTTGCACTGCAGCAGGTGGTGGAAACAACTATGTATTAAGTGGGTCGGGCACTTATTTTCAAAATGGTGGATACATAAATTTTTCAACTAAGTATCTTTTATTAACGAACCAAATTCCAACTTAGATTTGTATGCTGGCAGTATCAATTATAAGCATCAAATGTGTCAACACCTAACTTTATTTCTCTACCAGTTTTGAAGTAAGCCCCAAAATACAAATTAATTTCTCTCATATCTCGGGAAACAATCAACCCATTCGTACCAAAATTTGGCGAAGAATTGTAATTGTGGTAGGACATATAACTATATGTATGTTTTCAATGTGACCGACATGTTAAGAATTGTTTCTTTAATTAATTTTAAGTTAGTGCGCTATATTTACGAATTAATGCAATCGATTTCAGCAATACTTTGTATACTGGCGGTATGCAATCGTCGAATGTGCTAATACATAAAAATTTTGTCCTCCATTTGTTTAGATCGTCACATGAAATATATGGTGGTTTTATGTAATATTTTAAAGTAAAATCAACCGACATTTTCCAAAATGTTCACAAAAGTAGTTCTATGACAGGCCTTATAAACTTGCGTGTTTTAAGTGGCTCAGTCAATTATTTTCAAAATGACTGCCGTGGAAATATTTTAGGTTAATGAACCCTGTCATTTTTAACATTAGACTGATTAAATTCAAAGTTGATTATTGAATCCGACCTTCGTAATGCAATTGATTTCACACTAACTTATGGAACGAGAGTTTTTGAGTTCGAATCTCGGGTAAGACACGTGTGCATTTGTAATTGTCTCACTACTGTTGCATAAGCTTCTGGTTTTATCTCTAATGATATTGCCTTCAACGAGACAAGTCCGACCTACCAACTCAGCTTTTAATAAAATATTAAAAAATGTATTCCACCCAGGTTGAGGAAAGTAGGCTCATTAGTTAAATTAGTAACTTCTTATTTGTGTTGACTATGAACCCAGCGATAATTTACCTGCACTTCTTAATATACAACAAAGTAATTTAATGATTCTAGCAAAGTTATATCACAACTTGAGATGTATTTTTCGAATACGGAATTTACATTTACTTTAGTATTTACATTAATATATCTAACGATGTCTTGATTATGTCAAGAGTCTGTCAAAATATCTGACCTTCATATGTGCACTGTGTCAAACAATATAGACATGTTCTGAAAACTTAAATGTATTTTAGGATGTATTATAGATCTTTCAATGCCTAATTAGAAGGGTAAGCTATTTTTTGTAAAAATTAATCCGCGCAACATACAGTTCAATATCATATGTGCGCAACTTCAGAGTCCTTTTGTTTATTAGATATTTGTCTTGATAAGAAAATATTTCTTACTAGACCAAGCCAACAACATTTAGGTTAATCTGCGATTAAAAATCTATAATTTGCTGGCAGATGCTAAAAACCAGCTGCAGTTAAAATCATCTAGTTATTAAAGGAAGTCTTAATTAAGTGTTTTGCTAATACAGCAAATTACGATATTTTTTGCGAAGAGCTAGTGTTTCCACCATATGAATACAGTAATTCGGCCGATTAAACATTTCTGAAGCAATATGCTGTACATACTCGTACATGCTATGAAATATGAGATCTTAGTTTTCTTTTAACGTTTTGTTACAGTTGGGTCTCTGTAGATATTTAATCCTACTAATATTATAAATGCGAAAATCTGTGCGTGTGTGTGTNTTTTGTTACAGTTGGGTCTCTGTAGATATTTAATCCTACTAATATTATAAATGCGAAAATCTGTGCGTGTGTGTGTGTGTGTTTGTTAGCTGCATAATGGCCCAACAGATTTTGATAAAATTTGGTTTGTATGTAATTTAGGTCCTTGAACAGGACATAGGATACTTTTTATGTCGGTAAATTTTACGGGTCCTGTGGAATAACAACCAAACTTAATTCTGCAACGGCTGGGAACGTGACTGAACTATTATTTCCTCTGGTGTCAGAGTTTTTCAGGCAACCCAAGGACCTCTGAAATGGCTTCACGACTGTTATCAATCGATAACAACCGGAACCGAATATTTAACNGACATATAACTATATGTATGTTTTCAATGTGACCGACATGTTAAGAATTGTTTCTTTAATTAATTTTAAGTTAGTGCGCTATATTTACGAATTAATGCAATCGATTTCAGCAATACTTTGTATACTGGCGGTATGCAATCGTCGAATGTGCTAATACATAAAATTTTTGTCCTCCATTTGTGAAGATCGTCACATGAAATATATGGTGGTTTTATGTAATATTTTAAAGTACAATCAACCGACATTTTCCAAAATGTTCACAAAAGTAGTTCTATGACAGGCCTTATAAACTTGCGTGTTTTAAGTGGCTCAGTCAATTATTTTCAAAATGACTGCCGTGGAAATATTTTAGGTTAATGAACCCTGTCATTTTTAACATTAGACTGATTAAATTCAAAGTTGATTATTGAATCCGACCTTCGTAATGCAATTGATTTCACACTAACTTATGGTACGAGTGTTTTTGAGTTCGAATCTCGGGTAAGACACGTGTGTATTTGTAATTGTCTCACTACTGTTGCATAAGCTTCTGGTTTTGTCTCTAATGATATTGCCTTCAACGAGACAAGTCCGACCTACCAACTCAGCTTTTAATAAAATATTAAAAAATTTATTCCACCCAGGTTGAGGAAAGTAGGCTCATTAGTTAAATTAGTAACTTCTTATTTGTGTTGACTATGAACCCAGCGATAATTTACCTGCACTTCTTAATATACAACAAAGTAATTTAATGATTCTAGCAAAGTTATATCACAACTTGAGATGAATTTTTCGAATACGGAATTTACATTTACTTTAGTATTTACATTAATATATCTAACGATTTCTTGATTATGTCAAGAGTCTGTCAAAATATCTGACCTTCATATGTGCACTGTGTCAAACAATATAGACATGTTCTGAAAACGCAAATGTATTTTAGGATGTATTATAGATCTTTCAATGCCTAATTAGAAGGGTAAGCTATTTTTTGTAAAAAATAATCCGCGCAACATACAGTTCAATATCATATGTGCGCAACTTCAGAGTCCTTTTGTTTATTAGATATTTGTCTTGATAAGAAAATATTTCTTACTAGACCAAGCCAACAACATTAAGGTTAATCTACGATTAAAAATCTATAATTTGCTGGCAGATGCTAAAAACCAGCTGCACTTAAAATCATCTAGTTATTAAAGGAAGTCTTAATTAAGTGTTTTGCTAATACAGCAAATGACAATATTTTTTTGCGAAAAGCTAGTGTTTCCACTATATGAATACAGTAATTCGGCCGATTAAACATTTCTGAAGCAATATGCTGTACATACTCGTACATGCTATGAAATATGAGATCTTAGTTTTCTTTTAACGTTTTGTTACAGTTGGGTCTCTGTAGATATTTAATCCTACTAATATTATAAATGCGAAAATCTGTGCGTGTGTGTGTCTGTGTGTTTGTTAGCTGCATAATGGCCGAACAGATTTTGATAAAATTTGGTTTGTATGTAATTTAGGTCCTTGAACAGGACATAGGATACTTTTTATGTCGGTAAATTGTACGCGTCCTGTGGGATAACAACCAAACTTAATTCTGCAACGGCTGGGAACGTGACTGAACTATTATTCCCTCTGGTGTCAGAGTTTATCAGGCAACCCAAGGACCTCTGAAATGGCTTCACGACTGTTATCAATCGATAACAACCGGAACCGAATATTTAACNATCAGGCAACCCAAGGACCTCTGAAATGGCTTCACGACTGTTATCAATCGATAACAACCGGAACCGAATATTTAACATGCCTTCCGAAGCCCGGAAGCTCTCAGACGTTATGCCACTAAACGGTCACCCATACAAATGTGTGTCGCTGGGAACGTCGCTTAACTTTGGTGATTGATTAAGATCCCTCAGCCAAGCGCAAATAGTAGTACCTAGGTACACTTATTTCTAAATCTACAACTTGATGACAGTCACGTTTTATTTTTATACATCGACGCTGGAAAGCGAAAATATTATAACTACGCGATAGTTGCACAGATACACTCCAAAAACAATACCCTACTTCTTGGCTATCGGGTAAACTATATTTCATTCCTTTTGAGTTTCCGTAATCAGTTAAAAACATAGGCCAACGTAGTATTATTTAATAATTTTGTTTCACATGAACGAATTTTTTTCCCCAATTGATTTATTAGTGTATCACTGTAAAAATCCATTGTACCCGGGTTAAGCCGAGCCGGTTTGCTAGTTTTTAATATTTCTCTTCGTTACATAATGATTATATCAGTCCAAAGAGTTATTTGCAAACATGAGTATCAACAATGTGGTATGAATCTAGACTTAAAGGATCCGATCATGACTCACATTCGTGATTTAAAATCAAATTCGATATTATTTCAGGNGGTATGAATCTAGACTTAAAGGATCCGATCATGACTCACATTCGTGATTTAAAATCAAATTCGATATTATTTCAGGATTTAAAGTAGTCTTGAAAACACTATTGTGCTCTTGAATAATAATATTCTTAAAATACATTCCGTAATTCAGTCTGTGTGAACGCTGTTTCGAGTATTTATTCAGTGGCGCAGCCAGAAAGATCTAGAGATAGAAGTTACACTGACTGAAGGTAGGGAGGTTATACTGGNGGTATGAATCTAGACTTAAAGGATCCGATCATGACTCACATTCGTGATTTAAAATCAAATTCGATATTATTTCAGGTTTTAAAGTAGTCTTGAAAACACTATTGTGCTCTTGAATAATAATATTCTTAAAATACATTCCGTAATTCAGTCTGTGTGAACGCTGTTTCGATTATTTATTCAGTGGCGCAGCCAGAAAGATCTAGAGATAGAAGTTACACTGACTGAAGGTAGGGAGGTTATACTGGCATTAGCGGTGCTGACGCATGCGTTATTTGTTAGGAAAAAACTTATTTCACAATATAGGCGATAACATGCCTCATTTTCTACAGCAATTATGATTTTATCAAAATAAAATGCTTATAAATAATTTTAGTAATTGGCATCTGTATGGTAAAAAAGGGGCAACACCCATATCTCTCATCCCTGTCTACGCTGCTAGTATTAATTTACTACTGTATGGAGTGTAAAATATGTGATAGTATATTATCTGTTTGTCATGATTTGAAAGCAATTTTGTGTTGCCATATCTATGGTATATCGTACAAATACTGAATTCCGTTAGACATAAAATATAAGTGGAAACATTCTGTGTGCAAACGCTGTCAGAATATTGTCACTTCAAATCAACTTCAGAAAAGCCGATTTACTGTTTCAAAAAGAGTGCGAATTTCGCTTCACAGTACACCAACACGATGTTTCTGGTACAAGGTCATTAGTTTCTTTAAATAATTGAGAATTTCAATACTAGGCAACAAATACAAGTAATACTAAATAGCAAATAACTTTTATTTGCTCTTCGTATCAATGCTTCTGCTGTACGCTCTTGCTAAAACCTAGTCATTTTCTTTCTCTTAGAGACCGAGTGCTGCTCGTTTTTTATTCATAGCCACACATGAATACGTAAATTACATTATGTGAGTCGGCTGAGATGCATATTGCCAATTAAAATAAAATATTTCACCTCGGAACCTGTTAGAATACATCAGCCTGTTTGACCGAGTAAAAAACTAAGACTGAAAGAAAATGTAAATATATCAAAGGCTGCCTCTGTTGATGCCAGTAAGCTATCACCCGATGCCCAATGCTAGTACTAGTACTTTATTTTCTCTATGACCCGAGGCTCGCGGCAGTGGACACTCGAAAGCGAGCTGGCAACGCTGTTCGAAGATAACACGAGCACAGTCCTTGTAGTTCCGCTGTGTCGTGCAGAGCGCAGCAGTAAACAGAGTTAACTTTACGGCAAACAATATGAAAGCCGAGGCTGTACCATTGTTGGAGCAGTGTTTAATTTCACAGCTTAGTGTTCGTTAACGATCACGCAAATAAAATAATATTTCAGCTGTTATGTTTTCTAGAAGCATAGCAGAATGCCACAACGGGGTCAATTTCTAACTATAACATTAGAGAATACTCATTCGAATAATGTAGTCTATGTCAGATTGAAAGTTGCCACATACAGTAACAACTAAAATTATTTATGTGACTGTTACAACTTCCCACAAGTAAAACGATGTGTCTTGGCAGATTTTATATCTCATCTTAATCTTTAACACTTTTTTGGTTAAATAATAATCAACAGTGTTGTTTGTGCATATTTTTATAAAAAAACTAAAAAACATAATTTTTTTTTATGTTCAAAAATTTTACTGTTTCTAATTTTTTTAAATTAATTTACATTAAATACTTTGACCTTACCTGTATTATTATAAACATAAATTACCAGAACTATAACTCGGCACATATGTAACACTCCCCCTTAACGTGCGCTCGCTGAAAAACTCAACTATTTATTAAAATATGTTAAACATTTAAATTTATAATAACTGAACTAAAAATAAATTAAACCTATTCATTTATAATAACATAATCTGAAAGTAAAAATTAAACATAATTACTGATTGTAATATATAATAATGAATTAACGAATATATATTGCGGGAATCCGGTGGTGATTACTGACATTTTTATTCTAAATTCAAACGTATGGCCCCATTTTCTGCAAGCAGCAAAATTAAAATTTCAATTAAATCCATTAAAGAAATTATATTTTAATGGGCGACCAAACCATTTATTTATTACGTGCTCTGTGCCCCCGAATGATGACAAGGCCTTGGTAGAGAAACACTAGACATTTATGAATGGGGAAGGAATCGGACATAGCCTGTATTAAGGAAAACTCCCAGGATTCGCCTTTAGTAATTTGGAAAACCCTGGAAAACTAACACACGATGGCTATACCGGTAATGTAACCCGGAGTCTTTCGAATGTGCGTCCAGTGTTTTACCACTGCAGCACTTTGATGACATATGTAAATTTAATAAATACGGGAACTAATTCCTAATGATAAATGTTATTTCAGATTTACTTGCAGAATGTAAATAAAGGTTCTACATATGTATAATTATGGTTCTGATAGGCTTGTGGCATTTTTATAGCCACGCATACATTAAGAACTATAAAAATTTGGTTGTTGTGTTTTTTTTATTCTTCTCTAATGAAAATATTTAGAAAATGTGTTTATCAGATATCACATTGTGGAAAAAAAAAAAAACGTTGTTTATGTTCACAGATAGGTCCTATGAGAAATAATCGTATACAAGAAGTAGTCTCAAAAGCCGGGAATAACCCATTATGGGGGAAAATTGCAATTAAAAATTTGGTTGTAAAAATTAAATTTTTTGGGGTTTTAATTCAGTTTCCCCAAACTACAATATTTGACGTGTGCATTTAAACATTTATATGGAGCTAGGTATATTAAACTGTTTCCGTTCTTTAAACAAATCTGTAATAATGAGCGGGCTCTAAGCTTGACGTCTCTTCTGAACACGGTAATGCTAAATTAGCCCACATTAGCAAGCGACTCCTTTATTTAGTCACATATTTCACAAAGGTAAATGCAAACTGTATTATGACAGTTTTCAGGTACGCACATGAGTTATTGCAAATATTTTATTTTTGAGGTTATTTGGCTGATTGTAAAAAAATATATTTAAATATTGTACATGCGTTAAGATAAAATTTTTTTTTACATTTTAGAGACTAATATTTACTATAGTTTTAAACAGAATGATCTTACAAATACTTAAAGTTGTAGTTTGTTGTTATGTATCAAACTGTAACCAAGATAATGATGGCAATATATATTCTTACAGTGTCACAAAACCTACAGTAAAGAGCAAAAAAATACTTTAAATCACCACAAACTAGTAGGAAATGTTACATAATAAATAAAATTAAAATCAAATTTGTATGTTAATAAAATGCACTTTGTCAAGATGCAAGGAGAATATATCGTACAATTTGAGCTTGACAAAGCAACATAGCATGACAATTATTTGATCATCTGATCCGTTAATTTTGTTTATGAAATGATAATGCAGTCCAGGTCTCAGAATACGCTGGTACATACGTCACGATGCGTGATCTCTCCATCGATACTCCTGCGGCCGTGCCTGAAGCAGTTGAGGCGACAGCAGTCACGCTGGTAACGCTCTAGTCTCCACAGCAGCTCGTCCTCCTCTCGAGGCGGTGAGCCCCTTGATCTCTGCGTGACGGCAACGCGCCACACAGCTTCGTGTAACTGGCTCGCCTGAGTCGGAAGGGGCAGGCGGCGCGTCACCCGTAACTCGTCAGCTTGCAATCACACTCGCTGAAGCGCTTTGCCTTGAGAGACTCGCTCACGTGTTAGCCAGGTACCGTGCGTACGATGGCCGACCCTGCGATAGCTGACACTGCAACCAAGACGCGAGGACGAGGCTGCCAAGATCCGTGCACACGCCGACATGAGTCGAGTCAACCAGCACCGGGGCAAGAATAAACACACAACCCCGACATAGCGCTGTTCACTTTGTAACTGCCCCTCGGTCCAACAGGCTACTGGGGGACGTTTCTTCAATTTTTATCTGTATCCCGTCAACATTGAGAAAAATGTCTTGTGCAATAAAACAATGTTTGGTTAACGCAACCAAATTGTTTGTATACAGTAGTTGGTATTAAATATTTTGTTGAAAAAATAAAATTAATTTGTTGGTTTTATTAAGTTTCTAGACACTGTAAGATATGGTGTGTGCATTCAAATATTTATATGGCTCTACGCATATTAAACCGCTTCCGTTCTTAAAAAAAATATCAGAATCCTGAGAGGGTTCAAAATTTGCATGTCATGAGCCGGAATGCTACACCGTAGCCACGTCGGATGAAGTGATTGCTAACGACGTGCGAATGTTTGTGAACGCTTCTCTTTTAAATACAGGAAATGCATGTAAATAAATATTTCAAGTTTTACACATGTTTATGTAATTTTCCTGTTGAATTTGTATTATAAATATATTCACGCATTTATTTAGAATTAGTAAATGCACTAACAAACACTGTTAATGTGCTATTTGTCACAAAAAATTCAAAAAAACTCTCGAGTGTTTTTTTTTCGAACAGAGGTAATGTTGCAAATCTANTTCGAACAGAGCTAATGTTGCAAATATATTTGTTTTGGTTCAACGAAGAGGTTTTGTTTAGTTAGGCTAGGATTTTTGTAGTTAAACAAAATTAATTTTGTTGCTTTTCAAATTTTGCTTAATGAATTAAATATTATTGACGAAACTGAATATGTATTTGGTCATATAAAGTCGAGGTGAGTTGAGAGATTTGAGCAGCTCTTAACAACGAGGTCTTGAGAGCCGATGAGAGTGAAATGAGGTGAGAATGGAACATCGCCGGAATACAAGGGCGGGGAAACGGGAGATCCCCCAGAGAACCCGCCGACCAGCGGCATCGTCCGGCACGATTCCCATTTGCGAAATTTGGTCGTATAAAAACAAGCATTATGTGTGCTCGAACAAACATTTCCCTTGGTGTCCCTGGCGTGCGACATGGATTGCAGTGTTTGTAACACACGTTTTAAAACAACATATTCCACGTGCGCTCAATGTGATGGTACACTAAAGGCAGCTAACATTCAGAATTGGGCGGAATACAGCTTTCAACAAATAACACTTGTTGCAAACACTATTTTGCAAAATTTTATAACATTACTAATTACGCCATATTCAGATTGTTATGGCATAAAATATTCTGGGTAAATCCCTGCGAAACACCTACATAGCCGTGCATTAAACTTTGATACAAACGTCTGACGAATAAAATTGTAGGGTGAATTATTAAATCCCATAATTGATTGTGAACATTGGGGTGCCCACATGCCAGTTCAGAGTTCTGCGTGTTATGGCGATGGCGTATTTGATACGCATGACGGTGTAGTTGCCATAGCCCCTGCTGTTATTCNGAGTGCCCACACGCCAGTTCAGAGTTCTGCGTGTTATGGCGATGGCGTATTTGATGCGCATGACGGTGTAGTTGTCATAGCCCCTGCTNTACGCATGACGGTGTAGTTGCCATAGCCCCTGCTGTTATTCTCCTTAAACGTGGAGAACCACTGCAGATAGAAGGGCCTATAATTAACATGACATAACTGCTTCAAAACTTTGAGAAAATGTAATTATATCCGCTGAAGTGGACCAACTGCTTGCTAAGTCATATATACAGCACAAGTCTTGGTTTTCGTCCCAAGGCAAGGTAGATTCCAGAACGTTTCAAACTTGTATTACCCTGTATGACATTGCAGTGATAGGAGGTTTACACTGAGTGCTCACGTTTTTCTCCAATATTTATTTCCTAGATGCTTTATCATTAACAACTTTAACTTTGGTATTACATATTGACCGGAAGGCAGATTATGTGAGGCAGGCTGTGATCAACGCCGGATTCCTCTTTCCTCATCTATATTGACCATATATTAAAGGCGAGAACAGCGTGCCAATCATACTCAAGCTGCCGAGGTAAACACGCTGTTCTTGCATAGGACGTTATCTAGCAAGTAAAGCTAAAATAATGTATTGATGCACAGACTGGAATCGAACACACCGGAAAGAGACCTGTAAATCGGAGAGAATATAAAATCATCTGAAAATCCCTAAAAATAAGTTTAAAAAATATTAGTCGTTATCAATGACAGACCTGACATAATTCAAATTCTTCCGAAAGCTTCACTAATATTGATTAAGCATGTTACACGTTCTCAGCACTGCATATATGTATTTAGAAACGGCAATTAGAAAAATGAGTTTCTAACAAACCTTTTTCGGAATACGGGATGTATTTTGCTATAAAGGGAAATTATTATAAATGCGAAAAAATTAATAACCAATTAAATATAGTATTAACCATACTTATATAACTGAGATAGCAATCAGCGTAATTGCAGGTTTTTCCGAGAAGTAGTTTTTGTTCACAATACACTTTGCCTTAAAAATGGCTGCTATTCAAGAGAAAAAATTCTAAAGAACTGTTCATAAAGAATTATTCAGCAATTTAGTAGTGTCATAATCTAAAGCAAATCGCAAAAATAATCGTCTCTTATTGTTATTTCTTTTGTCTCCAGTGTTATATTTTCGACTAATAATTCATTATTTCACAATATTTTAAGTAATGCAAAAATACTCGGTGCTTTATCACTTCGAAAATACGAAGGGTGCTGTGGAATAAAATTAATAAACTAATNGGTGCTGTGGAATAAAATTAATAGACTAATAAATACAATCAGTAGTATCGTGTTAGGGCATTAATTAATTTCGAGTGTTAGATACAGATGCATACACCATGGGAAAATCCAAACTTGTTAATATTGTTTTAATACATACGTAACAGAATTAAAAACAAATGTTTTCTTGGGTTTATGTGCAAAACGTTATTCATTTTTCGCTACAAATGTTTTAATAAGTAATAGTAAAAACCCCGTGTTTTTTTTTACGATAAGCTCATTGCTAGTGGCCCTGAAAGGTAAGCATTCGTAAGAAAGTTTGTCACAATAATTTTATCAAAAAGTATTATTTTCTTAAACTTTCAACTTAACTTAGTAATCGTAAATGAGTATATTTAACAAAAATGTGTAATACTGTTAAATAAAACGTTATGCCGTTGTGGAATGAGCTATATAAATTACAGGAATGGTTTTCGGAAAGGGATCCTACAGATAATAAATAATTTCTTACAGATATTTTTCTAATTTTAAAATTTTAAATACAAAAGCAATAAACCTTTTAACAATGACATTAAACTAATTGGAAATTGGTTATAAATTCAGTTCTGTTTTTCTTTTATGATTTAATCTGTGCTGTGATTTCATAAACTCCTTCGCTGTATTTTTTTTCTGTTGTAATTCAATATAACAGTAACTGGCACCGCCAGTAATTTACAGAGAAAAAGTAATTATAATAAATATTATAATAAATCGTGTCGTCACCTGTTAAGTTATGAAAACGGAGAATCTTTACTCAGTTAACAAGCATAGTGTGTTTAAAAAATGGCGGATTAGCAAAATACAGCAAAGAGATCAATTAACCACATTGTATGCGTATATGTTCTTATGATGTTGAAAATTTAGTCTCAGGTTACATGCATTTACAATTATACCAGATAGTGCCAAAGCATAGCAAAAAAATTTTGAAAATGAGAAAATTAATATCTATCCGAGGATTAGACCTACTGATTTCGTGCGCAAGCGCTTGCGCACAAAATTAACTAAAATAACTTTGAAAATATCTATCTAACTCAAAATAACCAATTAAAGTTTCTTAAAAATCAAAGTAAATAATAACTTATACGTGGCACGTTGCTAACCAATTAAGTATATTACTCGAATCCAGTCAGTCAGATTTTTATACCGTAATCATATGTTCTCGAACATAAAAAAAATATTGTACCCTTCATTAGATTTGTATATATGTAGTACATATGGACATTACTGTAACGTAACTATTATTGTCTTAAAATTATGCCACAATTTGAAAAATCAGGACGCGCTAGACACTCAAAAGCTTAAACTAATAGAAAGCCTCAATTATAAAGTAGCCTGTCTATGCTCAAATGCTTATCTCGCATAAACTAATTATCAAAAAAGTCACTGGGAAGAAAAAGTTATGTTCCGAATGTCACAACTTTCTGAATATAACTTAATCTACATCAAGTGTTTCTTCTTAAGAGCTCTTAAATGTAAGGATATAGAATATAGTTTGCAATAAATAACAATCTCATGCAGAAGGCCTTCAGCATTACTTTTTCTTTACTAAGTAACCAAAAATGTATAGCCTATAAAGTGTTTTTCATTTACACTCTTAACTTTGTCTCCAGTCCGCCCTCAATTTATAGTCTCAACTGTGTCTCTTGGAAAATTGCTTAAAATTTGAAACGTTACAGCTTGAACAAACATGTATTTTATGATAGCCTGTTTACCGCTAAGAAATTTATACTAAGATCTGTCAGATTATATAAAGTTAAAATTCTGGTTGGCTGACACATTAAATNGATTATATAAAGTTAAAATTCTGGTTGGCTGACACATTAAATTTTTTAATAGAGATATCTTGGAAGTTGGATCAGTATGCTAATAAACAAATAAATATGTTAGACACTTGTAGTTCATATACTTTGCAAATTAATATATATTTTAACGATGATTTTCATTTTAAGTGTTGGATAAATGTGAGTCATGTTGACAAGGCTGAAAATAATGATAACNATATTTTAACGATGATTTTCATTTTAAGTGTTGGATAAATGTGAGTCATGTTGACAAGGCTGAAAATAATGATAACAAAATATAACTCTTAAGCACTAGGGCTTGAAACACATTGCTTTAGCAAGGGACCTACCCTTATATCTTTTCGTGCACCTTTTCAATTATAATAGTAGGGAACTCAGTATTCTAGGTACTTTGACAAATTAACTGATTTGAGTACGTGGGGACGTAAAAAATGGGCTATATAACTTCGAACTCCATAGCCACAGATTAGAATGAGTTACACGATGTGAATTTCCCGTACGCGGTTTAATGTGTTGATTCATGCGCGCTATCACTTATTACGATTGCAGCTATGCTTAATAGGAGCGAGATATCTTAAACAAACCTAAACATCGTTCATACTTGAAACTCTACTAACACAGTTACTTGTGAGGTGTAATTGTTTAAATTTTTCCTTCCGGCTTGACGTCGACGAATAACCGCAAGCAGAAAAATATTGTGTTAAGGGTGAGCACACGACCGATATTTATTNCCAAATATCACTCTTCAGCACTAGGGCTTGAAACACATTGCTTTAGCAAGGGACCTACCCTTATATCTTTTCGTGCACCTTTTCAATTATAATAGTAGGGAACTCAGTATTCTAGGTACTTTGACAAATTAACGGATATGAGTACGTGGGGACGTAAAAAATGGGCTATATAATTTCGAACTCCATAGCCACAGATTAGAATGAGTTACACTATGTGAATTTCCCGTACGCGGTTTAATGTGTTGATTCATGCGCGCTATCACTTATTACAATTGCAGCTATGCTTAACAGGAGCGAGATATCTTAAACAAACCTAAACATCGTTCATACTTGAAACTCTACTAACACAGTTACTTCTGAGGTGTAATTGTTAAAATTTTTCTTTCCGGCTTGACGTCGACGAATAACCGCAAGCAGAAAAATATTGTGTTAAGGGTGAGCACACGACAGATATTTATTTTGTGAATTTATTTTAATGATCTATTTACTAATGTCATAAACATTTTTGTTCAGGAACAGCAATTTTTAAGTAGCCCACCGTTTGGAACACTTTCTGTAAAAACATAATTTTATTGTATTTGGGGCTGAATATATGTAAAACTTAAAAAAATTAGGTGGATAAAAAATTAAAAATTAATGTACAATTTAAACAATTTTAAAACAAAGTATATTAAATTGCTTTTCTTCCATAATTAGGATTGTCAATTCAATATTTTGTAAGCAGTTACATACATTTAAAAACTTTTAACTTATACAAAAATTTGTCTGTACGCAATAATATCTAGGCCGTAAAGCATCCGTTATGTGGTTTTTTTCATATAAATACGCCAGAAAACATTAAAACCATAACACTTCGACGTAATAAAATAAAAATGTCCAGCCGTAAAATTTTTTACTTTGCAACAAATGCCAATAGTTATATTTCCTATATACTAGAAAATATAAAACTGAAATTTGAGAGGTTCTTTTTCTGCTGCGCTAATTAAAAAGAATAAGTATTTTTTTTTTCACACAAAGTTCCCTTAATTTATTAGGCTGACAAATATTATGTGGCTTTTCAACAATGTTTCAACACTGAAAAAAAACTACATTGTCAAAGACTTTTTTTTGATAATCATAATACCATTAAATTTTTATGCATTTAAAGAAAAAGTTGCAGGTTAAAAAATGAAACTACTAAAACTTTGAATTGCATCAGCGTGGTTTTGCGCCTGATAGTGGATCGATATGATTTATTTGAGCGTGTCTGATGCTCAGGGTAGCCGACTGATGTTCCAAAACAACAAACATTTCATTGCATAAGCTCACACTGTTAGTCTCTTAGCACATATATTAGATCATCCATTTTTTCTGTTGGTGTGGTAAAATTATTAAGTCAATATAAACATCGCATGTCCATAAATAATATATTTTTGAAGTGATACTTATTTTGGCGCGGTGAGGGTAAAAATTTAGTGTGCAACGGAAGCTGCGCCCGCACAGAGTAACGATATTCGACAGTGAACATGGCAATCAAGCAGATCATACATGCTGTTACTTAGCAACCAGCATTTGAGGTTATGCGCATATCATTTTATAATAAAATTTTGAAATTGTTTTCAGGTATTTAAGGTTATGCGCGAAAATTTTATTTTACTTACGCTAAAGAAGTATAACTTCTAACGCGCGTACATAAGTACACACACATCCATTTCTTATTACAGTTGCACGCCTGAGTTTTATTATCGCCTGCTTCCAGCGAAATCCATCTGAACTAAATAATTTTATTAGCAATTTTACGCAATGCAGTGAATATTGCAAGCAAAGTGGATAATATATTAAAAGTTATGGTCATTTAAAAAAAAAAAAGAATATTTCTTAATGTGCGCTGTTAAGGAACCATTGCTTTTTTAGCGTCATACTGTGCCATATTGTTCCTGGAAGTGCAGAAATAGTAAACAAAACAAAGAAAGCTTTTTCTGTGTTTATTTTAAATGTGGCATATAGGTTACTACATTACATCGATAAAAGAAGTATTTCGTTTCATAAACAGTTTACGTAGGTGACTAATACAATTTCAGTTTTACTATAGTTCAATATTTCTCTGGGATAAGACAGCAAGTATACGAACTCTTTTCGGAAAATCGGGTTTAAGAAGACAAGTATAATGAAATGAACACTATGGGTAAAGGTTAATTATGTATTTTAATATTTTTTATCCGTCAAACTTTGTGCCTTGGATAACAATATCTGTTCAGTTGTTTTCGCCGATACGTGGTCTTGGAACTTGCGTTTCGCAGTTATTAAAGCAAAAAATATGTAACAACTGACGCACGAATAGTTCAACGATATCCATTTTATAANAAAAAATATGTAACAACTGACGCACGAATAGTTCAACGATATCCATTTTATAATGATGTGAGGTAAATCTTAGAGAAGCTCATATGTTTTGAAAGAGTTAAGTATTGAAAACACAAGTTGACAAAGGAGTACAAATGATATAAACTTCTGATGTTATACAATGGAAAAATAAACGTTTTGCAGTCAATGTCGTGAAATTGTAATGAAATACTGTTGAAAAGCAGCATCAAAATGATGTGATCTTTTAATGAATACTGCAATGGAGGTGGATAACTAGATGTAGTTTTTTCGACATTCGCCATTGCTATGCAGATGTCTGTCCTGTAAATCAATACTGAAAACGAAAAAATACTTAAAAAGGACAAATAACCTATGAACGAGAAAATTAATACATTTTACAATACTAAAAAATTCCAGGAGGGAATAGAGNTAAAAAGGACAAATAACCTATGAACGAGAAAATTAATACATTTTACAATACTAAAAAATTCCAGGAGGGAATAGAGTAAAAAATAGGACAGCAACTAGTTACGAAAAGTAAAATTATGTATGTGCCATGACGACAATATTACTTACTATGTAATCAGATACAAAATATATTATTTAAATATTTCAAACATTTTTGATGTAAATGGCGAACGTACAGTTATTCCTTTATAGCCTCCTCTAAAATTACAAATTTATAAATATATAAAAAAATTTTCAATAGCAGTTACTTCCCCAACTTGCATCGAAACGAACTGCTACGAGATTTCATAACAATTAAATGACATTCACATTCAACTCCTTTTTTTTTTTGTAGGATGTTTTCAACCAGCAGGAAACAACAGTTTATTGTTTCGTTTTACTTTTGATTTAGATTGTTTTGCATTTTTGCGTTATGTTCCATTTCAACGCAGCCAGACATGATAAATACATAGAAAATTCCTTCTCCTGTTCTAGTTTTCATAACATTAAAAATATATACCGCATATTTTATTCATTTTATCAAAACTGGAAATGCGCACAAAACTGTTTCAAAATTTGGTGTTTTGGGTGGTGATCATAATATAAATCTCTTACGAAAACGAATAAAAATATTAACTGCAGCTAACATCAGAAAATAGACGTAAATGCTGTTAAAATATATTTAATATTATAACAATAATACCAATATGCAATAAAATTGTCAGAATGTTAAATATAACATTTTCATCATGATTGCTCCTCATCCAGTTCATTCCTCATAAAACGATCTTACATAAGATATAATTTCCTCTGAATAGTTGTCATTAAAAAATATTGTTAATAACACACACAAGGCTTAATGTTCTAACATTACAATTCTTAAAGAAAATTATTTTTATTTCTGCATAAAAATGATTTGCTGTGCATACTGTTACGAATATACCTATACGCCAATTCATACCTGAGAGGGGTTATTGGCGTAGCTAAATAATGAGTCATTATTAGTTAAAAAAACAACAGTATAAATGGCGTTTATTGAACATAAGGATTAAACAATAACTATTTTGCTACTATTGATCGGGGGAGCTTAGATGTAATACCTAGATACTAATTAATTATATAAAGTATTATTACCTTACGCCATTACTGTTACAATATTATTGGAAAGTCCCCACCTTGTTCATGTTGCCGTACGCTGATTCTATGAGGTGGTTAACGACGACCGGACACAATTATCTTCAGTGGTCTTCTCGTTTCAATGGCCCAACGGCAAAATACTCCGCTCCCGGTGTTTCGCTGGTCTATATCGGGCGTGTTGTTAAATATTTTCGGCCCCGTTTACTGGATGGAGGAGGGGGTTACTGCTACTGTCTTTCATAAGGTTTTATTACAATTACGCTCGTGTCCTGGTTCAATGTTTGAAGATGTTATCAGGCAGGCCGTCCAGCTAAAGCCTGATCACTTCATAACATCTCCCCCAATGTTCACTAGCGAGATGTCCTCATCTCGCCCTAGAATCAGTGGAAGTAGTGAAACATAATTTTCAATTTGCGTGGTTCATTGTCTGGCAGTAGGGATATGGATCGGGGTGAAGTCCTCTTCGCTACGATAGGAAACATTTTTGAAAGCAATTATACACTGAAGAGTAAAAAAAACTTGTACACCTGCCTAATGTCGTGTAGCCCCTCCCCCCACCCGCACACCTTTCTGAGCTCCCCTTTCCCTGTGAGCACGCAGAAGTGCCGCAAGACGACGTGGCATGAACTCGACTATTGTCTGAAGGTATGCAGGAGGCAATTCACAACATGAATCCGGCAGGAGAGTCCCCAAATCCAATCTGCGCCAATTTGATAAAGGGTTGCACGTCTGTCACGTTTAATGATTCTGATCAGTCGTCGTTTGTCGCTTTCTTTCACGATATTTTTCCGGTCGCAGCGATGTCGAAGATGTGATGCTTTACCAGATTCCCGATATTTACGGTACACTCGTGAAATTGTGGTACGCGAATATCCAAATGTTATTGCTACCTCGGAGATGATATGTCCCATCTCTCGTGCGNTAAAAAGGACAAATAACCTATGAACGAGAAAATTAATACATTTTACAATACTAAAAAATTCCAGGAGGGAATAGAGGAAAAAATAGGACAGCAACTAGTTACGAAAAGTAAAATTATGTATGTGCANAGAGGAAAAAATAGGACAGCAACTAGTTACGAAAAGTAAAATTATGTATGTGCAATGACGACAATATTACTTACTATGTAATCAGATACAAAATATATTATTTAAATATTTCAAACATTTTTGATGTAAATGGCGAACGTACAGTTATTCCTTTATAGCCTCCTCTAAAATTACAAATTTATAAATATATAAAAAATTTTTCAATAGGAGTTACTTCCCCAACTTGCATCGAAACGAAATGCTACGAGATTTCATAACAATTAAATGACATTCACATTCAACTCCTTTTTTTTTTGTATGATGTTTTCAACCAGCAGGAAACAACAGTTTATTGTTTCGTTTTACTTTTGATTTAGATTGTTTTGCATTTTTGCGTTATGTTCCATTTCAACGCAGTCAGACATGATAAATACATAGAAAATTCCTTCTCCTGTTCTAGTTTTCATACCATTAAAAATATATACCGCATATTTTATTCATTTTATCAAAACTGCAAATGCGCACAAAACTGTTTCAAAATTTGGTGTTTTGGGTGGTGATCATAATATAAATCTCTTACGAAAACGAATAAAAATATTAACTGCAGCTAACATCAGAAAATAGACGTAAATGCTGTTAAAATATATTTAATATTATAACAATAATACCAATATGCAATAAAATTGTCAGAATGTTAAATACAACCTTTTCATCATGATTGCTCCTCATCCAGTTCATTCCTCATAAAACGATCTTACATAAGATATAATTTTCTCTGAATAGTTGCCTTCAAAAAATATTGTTCAAAACACACACAAGGCTTAATGTTCTAACATTACAATTCATAAAGAAAATTATTTTTATTTCTGCATAAAAATGATTTGCTGTGCATACTGTTACGAATATACCTATACGCCAATTCATACCTGAGAGGGGTTATTGGCGTAGCTAAATAATGAGTCATTATTAGTTAAAGAACAACAGTATAAGATGGCGTTTATTGAACATAAGGATTAAACAATAACTATTTTGCTAATATTGATCGGGGGAGCTTAGATGGAATACCTAGATACTAATTAATTATATAAAGTATTATTACCTTACGCCATTACTGTTACAATATTATTGGAAAGTCCCCACCTTGTTCATGTTGCCGTACGCTGATTCTATGAGGTGGTTAACGACGACCGGACACAATTATCTTCAGTGGTCTCCTCGTTCCAATGGCCCAACGGCAAAATACTCCGCTCCCGGTGTTTCGCTGGTCTATATCGGGCGTGTTGTTTAATATTTTCGGCCCCGTTTACTGGATGGAGGAGGGGGTTACTGCTACTGTCTTTCATAAGGTTTTATTACAATTANCCCCGTTTACTGGATGGAGGAGGGGGTTACTGCTACTGTCTTTCATAAGGTTTTATTACAATTACGCTCGTGTCCTAGTTCAATGTTTGAAGGTGTTATCAGGCAGGCCGTCCAGCTAAAGCCTGATCACTTCATAACATCTCCCCCAATGTTCACTAGCGAGATGTCCTCATCTCGCCCTAGAATCAGTGGAAGTAGTGAAACATAATTTTCAATTTGCGTGGTTCATTGTCTGGCAGTAGGGATATGGATCGGGGTGAAGTCCTCTTCGCTACGATAGGAAACATTTTTGAAAGCAATTATACACTGAAGAGTAAAAAAAACTTGTACACCTGCCTAATGTCGTGTAGCCCCTCCCCCCACCCGCACACCTTTCTGAGCTCCCCTTTCCCTGTGAGCACGCAGAAGTGCCGCAAGACGACGTGGCATGAACTCGACTATTGTCTGAAGGTATGCAGGAGGCAATTCACAACATGAATCCGGCAGGAGAGTCCCCAAATCCAATCTGCGCCAATTTGATAAAGGGTTGCACGTCTGTCACGTTTAATGATTCTGATCAGTCGTCGTTTGTCGCTTTCTTTCACGATATTTTTCCGGTCGCAGCGATGTCGAAGATGTGATGCTTTACCAGATTCCCGATATTTACGGTACACTCGTGAAATTGTGGTACGCGAATATCCAAATGTTATTGCTACCTCGGAGATGATATGTCCCATCTCTCGTGCGCCGACTATGACACCACGTTCAATCTCACTTAAATCCTGACAACCTGCCATTGCAGCAGCAGTAACCGATCTAGCTGCCGACCGCATCGCGTTACTCTGATTGGTTCCATACCTTTGTTATTTGCATACACACGCCTATACCAGTTCTTGTGGCTCTTCAGTGTAGTAGACGGATAAGTTAGGTATAAGCTTTCGTGCAGTCCTCGGACAATGTGGGCCGAACAAATGCTGTACTGTGTGTTTGCAGTGGCCTTGCGGGCCCTGAACTAGCATTTCCCCTGGGGTGTGCAAAATGTCTTTCATGCGAAAGCGCGGCAGACCACTCCGGGTGGGACGAATGCGTCAGCCTTTTTTGAGGTTGCGAGCTCCTAAGCCCTACGTGGCGTGGATATTTTGATAAATTAATCGTTGTAAATAATGAAAGAGCAATACAACGTAAAACATTGGTAATTATAGCGGAAAAGAATAATTTAAACTTAGAAGAATTTGAATTTTTTAAATTAACTTCTTTCCCCGTTACGCTTTCTTTGTACAGAAAATACACTATCTTAAAAATAAATACATTTTTAGAACACTGACAATAATAGTGCTGTGATAGGAGAATGTAACATACTTAAATGGTAGGTGGTGTCACGGTGGTAGGATACTGATGGGAAGGTATAAAAACGTAGAATGTTATTTAATTCATAATCGGAACTTCCATAAAATTGAAAAAGAAAATAAATGTTGAAGCTGCTTTTCTACTACGTTTCAATACTTAAGAAAGAACTGGAAAGGATACTAAAAGTAACATACGTATGGACAAGTATTTAAATTTAACGATAAAATATGTTGAAATAATAATTGTTACTTATTTTACAAGAAATATGTTTCAATAACAGATAATAATATGAATTGAATGTGGCTAATTGTACAAAAGGTTCGATTTTCTATAAAACATAAAATATTACATTACAGTGTTACGAAAGTTTTAACTTTTTCCTTAAAGACTAAATGATTAAAATCACCACATTTCAATAATTTTTTACAAATGAGACGTCTCTATTTTATGATGTAAACTTTTACAATGTATTGATTTATTCATATAAGTTGTAAGTTCAAGAGGTACATTTGAAAAATGAAATTTATTTTCTAATCGCAAACATTGGAATAAGATTTTTTTTTATTTTTTATTTTTTTTTCAAATTATTTCAATCGTAAAACTGATTTGAATTTCTTTTATTCATTATAATTCATAAACCTTTGATTTTGGAGGCCTTTATTATGCATTGCTAATTTTTCTTTTATGCAATCATAAACGATTTAAAGTAAAGCTTGTAATGTAAGTGTTACAGTTACCTGCAGAGTGCGGTTTGAGTGGTGTACGTAAAATATGTAAACAGCTGGCTACCTCTAATTATTTTAACTTACGACTCGCGAGTTGGGTTATATGGAAGTGCTGATGCTGTGGAATGAACGTGCGCGACTCGACGACGTTTCTGCGTGTGACGTCAGAACAGGTGTCCTGCCACCGCTGCTATCGTGGGCATTGCTTGTGCCGCCCTCCGGAGGGTCTTTGATTAAGAGGCTGTGACGTCACTGCTGGATGCTGCTGTTCATGACGTGTGACACCGTTGTTTTGAAACTTGCAAGGAAATGTATTAACAGAATGCCTTCACAGTTTGTCGAATCATCTAATATAACATTTTTACTTTTAATACATAAGAGGGTACTTATATTTTATGCAGATTATGGTTATTTTAAATTAAATTGTGAATAAAATTGTGGTTTTATTATGCTTATGGTTGTATTATATTTATGGGTGTGTCCGACTTTGGAAGCCGATGTATTGGAGCTCATTTATTTCTAAACTCTATTGGTCAATTGATCTCTTACGCGGTATATGAATACTAACTTATGTTACAACTTTATAGTTACATTACTGTTTTTGATTCAGTTCTTAGATAATACCTACAAATTAGGATGGTTATACTAGTACCTGTTTTCATACAATTTTTTTTATGAAAATTTTGTTGTAGTTAGCTGTGTGCGCGGATAAAGCTCATAATTATTAAAATGTAAATAAGTACGCTGGACACCAACACAGGGTATAAGTAGAATATAATGTCGTTAAATATCTAAAAATAAGATTGCAATAAAGAGGAGAAGAATACATAGATAAAGAATAACTATAATAGTACTTCCACACACAAATGAAATGTTATTTAGGCCGTGGGACATTAACACATAGTATAAGTAAAACATGATGACACTGATTATGCAAATAGAGTGTAGCAGAGAGGAAAGATACACACAAATAATTAAGTAGGTACTAATTACAATTATACTTCCACACAAAGGGGTAGCATACGGGGATTAGGGAAATCTGCACTCAATGACTTACACCAGGGAGGTCAAAAGCGAAAGTGCCCTCGTATTATACTTTCAAAGTATTCTGTAGTATATAAATGACCCACAGCAAAAGTTCAACGCATCCAGGTTTTGGACCTACTGCTTGAACTCCTTCAAGGCCAGTAGAGCACAGAAAACAGGCAGGCCCCTCTGGTCTGGTCACCACTCCACCAGATGCCCAAAGATTTCTACTCCGCGTCTCATGCGAAACGTAAGGTTTGACATCCTGGGTAAGGCTACACTCTACTGGGTCAGATGCGAGCAGAAAAGGGTCAGTATTAGTATAATACCCATTTCGTAAAATGCCCTTCACATCTCACTCCAGCTTCCATCTCACGCCAGGTTTAGCAATCTGCATATACACTTCAGGACAGCATATCCGAATGCCTCGGGTAATGGGCTAAGTCCGCGAATCACAGAACTGGTTAGCTCCAACAGGATTCTTTCCACCCTGTGGCCATATGGCAATGGATCGTGGGAAGTGTATGAGATTGGGAGTATGAGGAATTTAAATCAAGAACAGTAAACTTAAGTTTTAAAGCGTGTGTGGGGGGAATAAAATTGCTTGGCGCGCGCTAGCACGCTGTTTCGCAAGCACTGTGACACTCAAGCCGCGGGGGAGTGCTGATGCGGGAAATGTGTTGCCTCGGCACCTTGCAACTGGGTCACGTCGCCTGGTATGTAGCTGCGAGGTCTGGTCCTTCCATATGGTATATAATAACGCGATACTGGATTTATGTTAGAATACTAAAATCTCGTAGTTAATTCTCATTCCTTATTTCTATGCATGTTATGAGAAGTTTCTTAAATAAACAATATGTAGACTGAAGGGAAAGTATCATAAAATATGTGTTGTTACTTTATCTGTGCACAGCAATATCTAACGGCGCACAATATGGTGTACTGAATGGAGTTTATTAAATAGCGCTCCAGTTGAAAATTAATATAATGAAAATGCTCACGGGTTTATGAATTACTATCACAGTAATAGTTGCATTTAAAATATCTACATCCAGTGCAGAGGTAATTTATTTCTTAATTTAAATTTATATAATGGTATTGCTGAGGTAAAATGGTTACACATATATATACGCAACTGGGGACTTGCGGTTCACATTGAAATTCTTAAAATTTTTATACCTTTTGTTATTTAGGTTTTAAATATTTGCTTTGTGTGTTTAGATATTGGGCTGTAAATAATAAATTATTGTTCAAAACTAATACATTTTAAAAGTACATATTATGACCTTATTTTGTTTATAGCGCTACTTAAAAGCTAAAAGATTTAATGTTAAAAGTGTAGGTGGCTGAAATTTTGCTATTTTTAATACAGAAATTAGCGTGGGTTGATGGGGAATTTATTGAAATGGAGGTGGATGGTAGAGAAGCTGCTGCTGCAAGACAGCCTCCATTATTGTTACGAATTTACTTTTATGTCAATTTAAACCTGAAAGAGGTTATGGGCGTAACTAAATAATGAGTCATGATTAGGTAAAGAACAACATTATAAGATGGAGTTTATTGAACATAAGGATTATACAATCACTATTTATGTGACTATTGTACGGGAGAACTTAGATGGAATACCAAGATGCTAATTAATTATATTAAGTATTATTACCTCACGCCATTACTATTACAATCAAATTGGAAAGTCCCCACCTTGTTCATGTTGCCGAAGGCTGATTCTAGGAGGCGGTTAGCGACGGCTGGACACACCCATCTTCCGTGGTCTTCTCGTTCCAATGGCCCAACGACAAAAGACGCCACTCCCTGTGTTACGCTGGTCTATATCGGGCACGTTGTTTAATATTGTCGGTCCAGTTTACTGGCCGGAGGAGTGGGTTTCTGCAACTGTCTTCCGCAAGGTGTTATTGCAATCACGCTCGTTCCCTGGTTCAATGTCTGAAGGTGTGATCAGGCAGGCCGTCCAGCTAAGGCCTGATTATTACTTAACAATACTAATTGCTCGCTTAATTGCAGATAATACTGCAAATGACAATTGTTACTCTTTTCTTACGAGTGACTTTTATTTCCATTTACTAACAAAAAAAATTGATTTGTTCTATAATCGTTAATAATTTAGGGACTTTGTTTGGAATTGAATTACGCTGATAGGAACTTATTTTAGCAAAGATATATTGACAAGAACTTTAAACAAGACCATAACGAAATATATTGCAGTGGCTCTATATATTTCAATAATGTATGATAAAAAAAGTTATATGCGAGAAGAACTCATTGCTTTTGGATTGCAAAGTATATGTACTGATTAAAATTAGGAGTACTTAAGCACATACACACGACTAGAGAATAAAATATGTGTACATATAACAATTAAATTTCCTTCAATTACTAGACAGTTTCAATGATGTGTAGAAAATTCACTCACATAGCCACATACGACGAATTTTAACAAACAATATAAATGTTCAAACAATTGTAAAATATTAAAAAAAAAATTTTTTTACTTTATGTGTAGTAAGCCCACAAAAATAAACATACATTACTGAGAAAGCTTTATCATTTGGTTTTTAAAATCTCCAGCGTTGGAAATTGACTGCTTTGTTCACAATTACGCGTACATTTCATCTACTTTTTAACGATGAAGACAATTAATTAGAACGTGGCATTTAAACTAGTTTTTTTTTACTAGCCATTCATAAGTCGTTCGCTATTAACTGAGCTCTGTTGTAATTCCTGCTTAGTTTTTCTCTTAACGCCACATTGTATACATATGCTGTAAGCCGAGAACATCGTGACTAGTAGCAATACGTCCGTCACAACAAGTAATGAAAACTTTGTAAACACAAGTACCTAAATTTTAAGCCAATTATTACTCAAGCGTGTATCAAAAGGACAAATAAAGAAGTTCATTTAATTATCGCTTGTTAATTAAGACGCTTATATATGCCAGGTACTTTTCTTAATTCGCCAACTTCACTGAGAGTTCTCCGACCAAGTCTGTTCAACAGTAATTTTTTTTCAGGGTATTTAATAGTTTCGTGACATGCCATAGACGATAACTTGTAAAAAAGGATTCCATTATTTTGAAAAATAACACATAATTTTTTAACATAAAAACCAGAATTTTAACAAAAACTCATTTCTTTCGTACACGTTTCAAGAAGTTATTTAAACATAAAGTTTGGTATCAGCTAAAATAGTAATGGTAGTCTGCAGGAGTGGCATGTTTCAATTTTTTTTTAATCCGATAGTTGGTTCAGCTGCGTCAAGAGTATTTTGACTTTAAGTTTCATTTAAAAAACTGAAATTGAAATGTAAGAGAACCGCATATAGAACTTCCAGGAGATATTCTTATTATATTTGACTAACGTTAAAAATTATTTTGAACTTTATCGTAACGTATTATTTTTGTTAAATTTTGAGTTTTGTACAAAAAAAAGGAAATTTTATATTATTTTATATAGTTTCATTTATTATTATTTTCATTGTTCTCTGTTACTATAATTTTTAAGACTATTATTTCATATCACAACGAAACATGATGGAATATGCTTAGAAATGTGTAAAGTGATTTTAGCCACTTGAACGCCCTCTATAACTACATAATTCCTTGCCGGGATTATTTATAGATCGACTTTAAAATAACTCAATTATCTACGAATATCGCATATTTAGTATAATGACGTGAGGTGTTCTGCTAACTAATAGTAAATAATATGAATCTTCCAAACGAGAACACCAAAGTTGTTGTTATAAATAAATTTATAATGATGTGCAGTTTACACATATGCGCATTTTTATTTTTCCTTTATGTTTCGTTCATAAAGAAACCAAAGTAAATAACTTGAATATTTTCACTTTTGCTAAGGAGTGTTAATGTCATAATTGACGCATGGCCTTCAGTAAAAGAATACTTCCTATTACATCACAGTGTTTCGGAATATACGAAGACGAAAAGCAAAATGTGCACGGCCACTTTTAATTCACAAAGGTAAGAGAAGGCAAGGCTGGCATTGTCTACTTAAAGCCGAGTTTAGTACAGAAAACCTGTAAGAAAGGAAGCTGCCTTGAGAGTCACAGATATTCCAAAGAAAAAAAAAGGAACATTGATAAGAAAAAGGGAAGAATGACAGGAGAATAAAAAAACATCAAAGACGCCGGAGGAAAGAAACTTACACTTATTTTATAATTGGCCCGAAAATGACATGTCGAGAGGAACAAAGATATCAAAGAAAGTAAAAGAAGAATGGAGCCTGCAAAATATGTACAGTGGAGTTCTGCGCCTTTCAAAGAAGAAAATACACGAGGAAAGAAATAATACAGGAATGTATTTCAGGCCACGTACCAACATTTCTGGCAAGTGTGCACAGAGGTAAAGACAGTGATACCATTTCTTCTGCTCTGCAATATAAATATACATACACTTAATATTGATAAAAAGTAAACGAGTATTAAAATTTTAA
The DNA here is from genome assembly GCA_002778355.1 of Clitarchus hookeri. Taxonomy (NCBI): domain Eukaryota; kingdom Metazoa; phylum Arthropoda; class Insecta; order Phasmatodea; family Phasmatidae; genus Clitarchus; species Clitarchus hookeri. The sequence continues at coordinate 35,890 of NQII01005271.1, read as the reverse complement.
TGAATTTCCCAGGTCTTTAAAGGAAATCATTTAGGTGTGAGTTCCTAATGANGTGATACCATTTCTTCTGCTCTGCAATATAAATATACATACACTTAATATTGATAAAAAGTAAACGAGTATTAAAATTTTAATGAATTTCCCAGGTCTTTAAAGGAAATCATTTAGGTGTGAGTTCCTAATGATAAATAGCAATTTACACTACGCATAGATCTACACTAATATTTGTTTCCAAGGCATTCATTGAATTAAATAAATATTATAGTTCATCACCTACTATCCATTCCATGCCCACAGTGGCATTTGTAACATAAATCATTAACATAAAAACAATAAAGACTCACCGTTATGCCACTTCGTAAAATTTAATGATATAATTTTAATATATTTTGCACGTAAAAATCAGCTAAGAAAGGCAAATAAAAGCAGTTAAATAACCCTACAAACAACAGTAAAATATAGGCAAAATATGTGTAATGCAGTTAACAATCAGCAGACACTGATAACTTCATTTTAATCTCACATAAAAAAGTGCTTGCCAACTATTAGGACGTTTCACCTTACATTTAAATAGCAGCTATAATCCGTATGCAGCTGGCAGAAAAAGGGATTATTTTAATATGAACTGGCCAACCGGGCTTACAGTGCAGTAGACTAATTTGTGGGTAACATTAACATACTGTCAAACAATAAAAATAAAAAAAATTAAACTTAAACCTAGCAATAAAAATTAATTAAAATAACGTATGTTTGAGTATGTCTGTGAAAACATTATTTTGTTGGGAAAATACTCTTTACGTAGTTTCTTAAATCATAGGCAGCAAACATATGGACTGAATATCTTGGAAACATGAACTGAATATTATAAATGCCGTGGGAGGAGGTTATTCACAACTGCGATTTTCACTTTTACTTACGAAATCTAGGTCTGTTACATGTCGTCCTCTAAACGATTTATTTAAAATTCGTACTGTACGAGTAAATAATCGATGGCAGGNTGTTACATGTCGTCCTCTAAACGATTTATTTAAAATTCGTACTGTACGAGTAAATAATCGATGGCAGGGAAAATACGAACCGTTGCATTAACCATGTATAATTTGTCCATAATTTATTTTATTAATCATAATTGGAGTAGCTTCTGTATATCCTGGCACGATCGCAAAAAAATTATATTTTTACAATTTGGTATTCGTTGAAATTGTAGTACGTACAAAACCTGCAATATTGAAATTGATGTATGTTAATGTTCGTTTTGATAGAAAACTATAAATGACAAATAAAGGACTATAAAGGACTATAAATCAAACTGCTTCAATTTGTAGATAAAAGGAAGGACAAGTTACGTGTAAAAATATATATATTATTTTTGGGATCGGCACAAATTACAGTTGAAATTACTTAAAACTGCTTACTTCAATTAAACATTTTTCACCGTATGCTAGTTCTGACAGTAAGCGATAGCGGCGAATGAACAACGAATGTATAAGCTTTGATAAAACTTAAACGGGAAATAAGAGATATATATTGTCCTTTGCAGTCATATCGCCTATTGCTGAATGCGAACGATCGCAACTCGAAATGCCTTTTGTAAGGTATATCAGAGTAACACACATGCGCCTTTGTAACAATTTTCAAAATGCGATGCCAGCAGGGCAATTTGAAGGATTAAAACCATCTTGAAATATCAAAGCGCGCCTTTCAATCCTTCCGAAATTTATCAAAAATCTTTATCGAAGTGCAACATCCATTTATAATATGCTACACGTGGAGTAAACGTATACATCCTATTGCGACAGTATTTCACTGTCTTGTGATACACGTAGTGCAGTCCGTTAGTTAGTGGACGTCTGCAATCGAGACGCCAGTGAGTCAAGGAACTTATTGACTATGGTAGTATGGTCCATTCAGGGTTATCCCCAACTCTTGTGAAGCCCGGCTAAAATTCTACTTTCAGGCTAATCCTCCGGCACATGCAAACGAAGCCTAACCAATATATAAAATAACACGAAAGGACAAAGCACTTCATTCTTGCGCACTTAATTACATTATATTTTGCACACGAACTATTTATTACTAGGTGTTACCAACATACCCATTTTCAAGTTGGTTTTATTTACATTAATTATAAATTAAATATTATCATTTATGGAAAGAATGTAGTTAAAACTAAATTGAACCAAAAATAGGATACTCTTATGTTACCACAAGTATAAAACGCTTGTGATAAATGGCATATTAAGGAAATAACGAAACGCGTCATATATGAAGTGATTTTCCAAAGGCCTGTTACAAAATGTGTGAAGAAACCATAAATAAACTATACAAACAAATCCACCTTCTGGCAAAAATACTGCAAAACTCTATATCTTACGAGTTACAATGGTGTTGCGCTCAGGGCACGATAGGCAGCGAGGTCTTACCGAGGAGGGGGAGGGGACTGGCTCTGAAGGAGACTTCCGACTACGTACGTCAGGCAGTCTGGCAGCCTCGTAGGTACAGATGGGTTGTAACAGCTATTTTCTGTATCTGTTCCAAGCTGATGCAGATGCAGAACTGTACCTTATACGAAGTATCTGATATGTTCTGTATCAGATACAAGAATTCCCGATCTTCCCGAGTCCGTCACTGCTTCGCCAGACTCTCAAGTAACGGGCGTGTTATCAGGGTCAGGTTCCACAGTATCAGATAGTCGTGTATGAGATACGCGCGTTATCGAGTACATCCGTTATCAAGAAATTGTTTTGAGTTGGTGTATTGTCTAGCGTATTTTTCTATGAAATATAGTATGGATAAGGACATTATCATAATAAAAGACTCAATTTGTGTGAAAATGTTTCAGGGAGGATAATGAACTCGGTATATGTACATTACGTAAACTAAAACTAAGATACAAATTATCTTCTTTTTACTAAATCATTTAACTGCAGAGTTTCCAAATTTAAGCCAAGAAATTGGGTCTAAACAGCACATATTAAATAAAATTACAATTTTATTGTATCATAATTACCCGGAACAGTAGACGCAAAATACTGGCGGCAAATGTTAAACTCATACTAAATGTATCTGATACTTCGGCAGTGTACGCATGTACAGAAATGTTTACAAGTGTTTATCATATACAATGTAACAGGTTAATATTCTGTGACCCACATCTACTCGTCAGTGTTTACCAGCAGTATAGGGGCCGAGCGAGCGAGCATGCCCGCTTGACCAGAGTCCATTCGTCGCGCGGAGGAGGGAACCGGCCGCAAATTTCATCTGCNCATCTACTCGTCAGTGTTTACCAGCAGTATAGGGGCCGAGCGAGCGAGCATGCCCGCTTGACCAGAGTCCATTCGTCGCGCGGAGGAGGGAACCGGCCGCAAATTTCATCTGCCTCGGGGGAGGCGCGCGTTGATTACAGCTGCAGCCCCTTCACTTAACCACATCGAGGGGGATGCGTAATTAGGAGTTGTATACGCCCCTGCCCGTCTGTGTTATTCATCATGTATCAAAACACCTTCCACTGCAATAGCGCTGTGTAGCCAACAAAGACAGGAGTTACTCGCGTGTGTTCCCTCCTCTCCGTAATGCTTCCTAGTGTGACGGTTTCAGCCGGCACATGACAATAGGACCGCGTCTCTGTTTCCNCCAGTTAATGTGAATTCAAAGGTTATCATCAAGGCTATTTGGGTTTGCACAGTAAAAAAAAAGGAATTACAAAACTCTGATATGTTTTCCCCTTTCTTTAAATTAAACAATTTAAATTCCCATTATGGGATTACAAAATCAATAAGAAATCTTTACTAAAATCACATGACTTTAAATGCCCCACTGGAAAATATCAATTATTATGTATTTTTCCTTTTATACAAAATAATTAAAAATGGAGGTTACACAATTCTTTAATAGTTATGTAAAGCAACCCCTCTTCCACAATTTCATACAGAGTAGCAGCAGTTCCTTCCCTAATAAAGTCCCTGGCCTGTCTTCCCGAGCAGAGGCGAAGAAAAGTATTTAATACAAATTTTCTGGTCGCCTTCGCTGACAATTTCCGATGTTCACGGTGCGGAAACGCCCCCTCGTGATGTTATAGTGCCGCGCAGGGGAGGGATGGGGCAGCAGGCAAAGCTTCGAAGCAGCACACTACCGCGCAAAATGCCATTTGCCGTCCAGCACTCATGCAGACAACAGCAGCGAGATGGCTAGTTGAGCCGGTCGCATTGCACCAAAGGTAAGCCATGTCCGCGACCATCATGTAGAAACAGCAGGCCAGGTGTACTACTGCCAATTTTTGATGTGCGTAGGCCGTCGTACCCCTCCTCCCCTCATACTCGATAACGTCTGTGTTGCTCATGCGTCCAGAAAATCCGGAGTTGTCGGCTGGACTTACCATTACCCCAGGCTTCTTCTCGTGTAGAACATGGGTCCCGATGATAGCAGGCAGCGATAAAACAGACATACGCTACGGACTTAAAAACGGCTCGTTGAACGTAACATCATACAGTTTCAACTCATAGAAGGAAGGGCTGCTTTTAAAAACACATGTATGCACAAAAAATGCCCATATAAAATACTCAATTAAAATTCTATAACCGTATTATATATCTGGGTATTTTAAATTTTCTATTCACTTTTCCGTACAATCCCATATGTACGAAATTTAATTTACGCTATCATTATTGAGTATGCACCATTAAATATCATTAACACTCTTTAAAATAAGTATTTTTAACGCCATTGTAAATACTCGGAATACACCTTTTCTTTAAAACATAAAATTCCTAAATATCTTTAGGATGATACAATTTTCACATCCAAAATATCAAGACAGCTTACGGGATTTTTAGGGGAATAAGTGGCCCCTTTCCGCAGCATTTGTTGATACATAATATTTTATACTCTGGGAAATTCGAACCTTTTCAGATTTGTTAGGAGAATGTGGATCAATAATATATACTCTCACGGGTGAAAGCAAACGAACTATTTTGTACGGGCAGCGCCATTGTACGGCTAACGTAGCACTAAAAAAAGTATTTTTTAATTGAGGTTATGAGCTTCAACTAACATTAAATCATACGGTTTGAAGTTTATAACTTTGTATGATACATTACTCTTCTGTTCCATTTTTTTGGTGATACGTAATTACGTTACGTGTCACATCTGTCCATATTTCCTACAAATTTTTAATACTCACATTTTNTTTTTTTGGTGATACGTAATTACGTTACGTGTCACATCTGTCCATATTTCCTACAAATTTTTAATACTCACATTTTTACTAAACAAATGCTATGGAGTGACCTCACACTTATTAGCTGATGCATCAAACGTCATTCCAAAAATACCTCGGATGGTGCGTATTTATGAGCACTATTTGCTATATTATTAAATCACAGAATAAAGCAAATATGACACGTCATCCCAGTNCTGGTGCGTATTTATGAGCACTATTTGCTATATTATTAAATCACAGAATAAAGCAAATATGACACGTCATCCCAGTAACGTTGCGTAACAGATTGAAAACTACGTAAGGCAATTTTAATGTTTCGATTCACCTGTTCTCCTAAATTTGCCTGAGGGTGGTTAGGAGCAGTCTGCAGCATCTTTATCCCTCCATATAACATTTAAATTTCTGAACTCCCGAGTAAGAAAATAAGTAGCATTGTCTGTCACTACAAACACGGGCGAGCCGAAAAAAATGTACAATCTCTTTATAAATACCTTGCAAATTTATCCGGACTTTATGGTACGTAACGAAAAAAATAAACAACATTTGTTGAAACTGTTGATGACCACAAAGTCATATACATATCCAGCAGTACTACTGGGCAATGGGCGATTACGTCCAAATAAATGCGCTCCCAATGATACGATGCCACCTTACCGGCATATTACTTTTCTGGTTTTTAATTTTTCGGCTTGGCATGCTGGCACGCATCGCAACACTTGACCCAATTTTCCAAATCGTTCCGCACACATGGCCACGTAAAATGTTCCAACACGTGGGTTATTGTTTTATTCCGTCCTATGCCCCCCTCCTCCCAACCCGCCACCCTTAAAAGGACACATGATTATATTTTAAAAAACTGTAGCCGTTAGTTTTTCAGGTAAAAACACTCTGAAATTTCCTATTTCTGTCCATTCCCCTAGAAATCCTTTATTAACTACGTAACAAGAATGTCCGTATTTAACTTCAAGCAATATCTGTTTACATTCCGTGTCAGAATTTTGGTGGTCTTTTATATCTGTAAAAGCACTGGGAAACCATTGCAAGGTCTTTAATACCAAAACATTTATACAAGCAGAATCTGAATCGGTCAACGTACTATTCACAGGTACCCAATTTCTCTGCCTCAAACTCGTCTTCGCAATGCATGCGTGACAACGCATCCGCTTCAGAATTATCGATAGCCTTTATATGCTGCACGGTAAATTTAATGCGAGCGAGGCTCACTAACCATCGTGCCAATTTACCAGCTGGATTTTGTAAATTTTAACAACTAACTAAGAGCCTGGTTATCCGTAATTAAATATACAGAGCATGATGTAATGATATGAAAACTTTTCAATTTCCCATATACATCTTAAACACTCTTTTTTCATAAATAGTTCATTTCCAGTCTGTCTGAGTTAATAATTTACTAGCGTATGCTGTCGGCACACAACGGCCTTATAACTTTTATATTCAAACACGCACCGAAGGCCATGGAACTTACATAACAGAAAAAAAAAATTCTGCACAAAAATTGGGCATGAATATAAGCTAACATAACTTTAAATTTTTTAAAAGCGTTTTCTTGCTCCGCGTTCCACACAAAAAGTATTTTTTTTTTTTAACAAGTTTAATAGCCTGTAGGGTCAGAAAAAATTGGAATAAATATACCATAAAAACCAACCATTCTTAAAAATATTTTTACCGTCTTTGTTGTGGAATATCTACTACAGATTTAATTTTCTCAGGAACAGTNGCAACCATTCTTAAAAATATTTTTACCGTCTTTGTTGTGGAATATCTACTACAGATTTAATTTTCTCAGGAACAGTGCGTAAGTTACCCTTCGAAATAACAAACCCTAAATATCGCACATGTTGTTAGGCCCAACAAATTTTTTCTGTGTTCACCGTCAGACCAGCCTTCCGTAACGCGTCTAACACTGTCCGCAAGTGTTTAAGGTCTTCCTTCATCCTGTCACTACACACGCACACGTCATTAATGTAAGTAAAGACGAACCCATACAAGTTCCGTCCTAACACGTGATTCAACACTCGGGACATACATTGGGACCCTGAATTTACCTGCATGGGCAGACGCGTGCACTGGTAAATCCCCCAAAGGGTACAAAACGCTAACGGCGCTCTACTTTCCGGATCTAATTGACACTGTAAAAAAGCTGAATTCAATTCCAATACGGTGAAATATTTGGCTCTTTGCAAGTGTTGCAAAAAAATTTCCATTACTGGTATCGGATGTGAATCAACATACAATTGTCATTAGCCTTTATATAATCACATATTANAATTTCCATTACTGGTATCGGATGTGAATCAACATACAATTGTCATTAGCCTTTATATAATCACATATTAACCGATAGTGACCTATTGCGTGTTTTCGGTAACAAAATACGGACTCGTATACGGACTAGTGGATTCCTCCACAATTCCCTGTTCCTTCAAATCATTGATTAACCACTTAAGTATTTGCTTTTTGGGCGCGGGCTTAGGTTATGGCACGCACACAAAAGGCGTAGTGAGCATGCCATACCGCAAGGCAAATTAAGCCTTCCCGATATCTTTCGATATCGAGGAAGCTTAATTTCCAAAACAATAACAGTCTCAGGAGAAAAACTTTATTTCAACGATTTTCTTGCTACGTCAATAAATGCGCAGGTGCTGACCAAAATACAATACCCAATATCATGTCACGTGATAAATGTTCGAAAACGCGAAAAGACATTTTCCATGAAAATGGTTCAATTTTTATTCTCATCACTGCTAACACATTTGATTTAATCAATCTTCCATCTGCTAAGGAAAATACAACGATAGACTCTCCTTTTTATTTGTGCGGTACTAGCCGGCGCGTCACGCATAATTTTACTACAGGTTTCATGTTTTATGAAAGGCGCAGAGGCACCCNTTGTGCGGTACTAGCCGGCGCGTCACGCATAATTTTACTACAGGTTTCATGTTTTATGAAAGGCGCAGAGGCACCCAATCTACCAACGCAGATTTGGTATTCATTCCCAATTATTAATGGAACATACAACAAGCCATTCCTATTAAACAAACTGGTCTTTGAACTTGAACCTAATCCCACAGGTTTCCCTTGCAACAGACATTTGAATTGGTGACCAGAATTACCACATCGGTATAAAATTACCATTTTCACCGGTTTTTCGACAATCGGACATTTCTGTNGAATTGGTGACCAGAATTACCACATCGGTATAAAATTACCATTTTCACCGGTTTTTCGACAATCGGACATTTCTGTATGTCTGGCGGTATCACTTTCCCGTCACTATCTACCTTTTTATAAAAACTGTTTTTCGTTGTGTGATTTACCCGAAAACATATTTGACATTTATCTTTTGGCTTAACCCCTACAGAATTTCCTTCTCCTTTTTGGATCTTATAAAAACATTTCGCCGTTGGATGGTTTGACCAAAAAAAAATTTGACACTGGCTTTTAGATGTTGCTTCCCTATACATATTTTGCTTACAATCGCCAACGGATAATTCTACCTGAACTACCAACGCTAACAGCTCGTGCAACATTTGTGGCTTTGTAGCAAAGGTAAAGATCTTACTGTTTTCAGGTAAAACATTAAAAAAAATTCATTTCTGTCAAATTTGCTTCCGTTCACGGCAAACCCAAAACTTCTACCAGTCTAATCATCTCCTTTACAAAATGTTACATTGATTCTCCAGGACGCTGAAATCTTTCTTAAATTTCCATGCGCTGGTGTGCAACAGCTGCTGGAGTACCTGTTTGCCTCAAAATAGCCTGACAAAATTCGTGAAAGGACTTACGCTCATTGATAGCTTGGTCTACCACACTCTGCAAGGATTCGGGGGCTTTAAACATTTTTGCACCCTATAATACTGATATATGTTAAAGTGAAATTACTTTAGCCATTTGAACGAGCAATTTTACAAGGGTTCCCAAGTTCAAACTACGCACTTCCTCGAAACCGTCGCAGTTCCTCCTTTTCTCACCAGCTCACGCATCAGGTGGCGCAAAACTTTGATTCCATCCTCCGACTTCTAGGTTACATCCGCATCGGTGAGNTCACCAGCTCACGCATCAGGTGGCGCAAAACTTTGATTCCATCCTCCGACTTCTAGGTTACATCCGCATCGGTGAGAGCTTTCTGCGGGGATTCTTTTCCAAAAGTTTGAATCCAGGCAGTAAGAACGGCTCTTGTAGAAGTCATTTTGCAAATAAGTTTGATGCACACAAACAATTTTTTCACTCTTTTTTTTTACTACTGTAGCAAACCAAAACAATTTTTCAATAAATTAAAAACTCCTAAAATTGACTACCCCTTTTCAGCTGACGGCTCTGACGAAGCAGAGTGGCGCAGTTCTCTATCCACATGAGACGGTTTCAGCTGCCAACACATGCCAATAGGTCTCCGTCTCTGTTTCCTCAGGAAGATGTCNCTCTATCCACATGAGACGGTTTCAGCTGCCAACACATGCCAATAGGTCTCCGTCTCTGTTTCCTCAGGAAGATGTCCTTTTTTTTAAGGAATAGAGACCCCCGTTAGTATGTCATAAAAGGGTATCACAAAGCTTACATTGAGTTTTGCAAAGTAAAAAAAAAGGTAGTTACAAAATTCATTAAAATTTCCCTTTCTTTAAATACAATAATAAAAATTCCCAATGTGGCGGAATACAAAAACGATTAAAAATATTTACTAAAATCTTGTGACTTTAAATCTCTCCCGACGATATATTAATAAATATATATTATTTTTTCTTTTATACAGAATAATTTAAAAAGGAGATCACATATAGTTTAATAGTAATGCAAAGCAAGCTCCCCCCCCCCTTCCCGTTTAAAACGTGGGAACAGCAGTTCCTCCCTTAATGAAGTCCCTGGCGTGTCTCCCCGAGCCGCCGCCGTTCATCACTGGGACGCTACTCCCTCAGCACGGGGGTGGTACAGGCCCTGTGAGGGGCCAGTGTCATCCCATTTGTCTATCACAATCGCACCCAGGTTGGTGACAGCTAGTCTGTCCCACCTGGCTGTTTTCAAATTGTAGATCAACTGCGACTCGCCACAATCCAACTGACCCAGTGCTCCAGGGTAGCGCCTGGAGCCTGTACCTATGCTGTCATTTTCCCCTTTCTCCCTGCCTCAGGGGGGAAAAGGGAAGGTGAAGTTAATTTTGCGGAATTGTAAAGTTACAGGACTTTTAGTTCTGTCGCTAGTCTCTGGCAGGGGGCTTGCGACAGTTGGTTAATTGAAAATATTAAAGAAATACTTATCAAAGTGAATTTAGTTAAAATAGGTTTATTAAAACTTCATACACATGACTGGAGTAGTTCGGGAAGCAAGGTCTTTAATTAATCATGATAATAAGTTAATAAGTTAGTATTATTGCAGTATCGAAAATGTTTGAATGATTATACTAGAATATTATCCTTAAACTGTTACTGAAGGTAACTGGTANATTATTGCAGTATCGAAAATGTTTGAATGATTATACTAGAATATTATCCTTAAACTGTTACTGAAGGTAACTGGTATTTTTAATCGTGACTGGAATTAAATGTTGACTTAAATAAAATTTTAAAGGCATTATTTTTATCTGTTAAGGTTATNATTTTTAATCGTGACTGGAATTAAATGTTGACTTAAATAAAATTTTAAAGGCATTATTTTTATCTGTTAAGGTTATTAATTTTTATTAAATACGTTTTATTCTTGTATAAGTGCTACTCTGACGAGCGACTGAAAGTGGGCAAGAAGTCTAGTTTTACAGCTGATTTTGTACATTATATTGCGCTGAAGGCGTGTAATTTGTTGTTGAAAACATTTTTACAGGATATTTAAATAGTATTTAATTGAAAAAGACCGTACGTTCCTAGATGATGATTGAAAAACAAGCTGGGAGTTGTTGTTTTTACTTTTACGTGTTCGGAGGTCTCTGATTGGCCGAGAGGTCACGCGGTAAATCAAAGCTTTTAATTTGGGCAATAGAGAATATTTATTGACTTATTTTAATATATAATGAGTTGAGTAAATCTTGATATTAGGTTATCTGACAAAGTTTTGGAATAACAATTATTTTTAATAATCTCTGCTTCTAGGCTTGCTCAAGGTGTTTGCAGTTAATACTTTATTGATTTTAAAATCTTTAAAACCTTTAATAATAATAAATTGTTTGTCAGTGAAATTACGTTATGAGCTGAAGTTTAATAAGTGAACAGTTATTTACTTGCAGAGTGCATTAACGAAAATTTATTGCAAACAAAAGTACAGCGATCAGTTGATTTTGATTAATAATTTGCGTTTGTGTCACTTGTCAGAGTTTCGTATAGGTGTATTGAGTATTTCGTCGTTATTCCAGAGCTGGGCTGAAGAGATACGGGATTATTTTCTGGGCCATGTAGACCAACTAGGCGGCGACAAACGTGGACATGGCCTCCAGGTGCAACATGCATTTGTCTTGCTTGTCTGTTAGGTGTTTGGCTTGGGTGATGAAAGGACGAAAATTCGCCATGAAGAATTGATAGTCACATATTATTTTAGGAACTCCATGAAATCATGGAGATCCTGAATGGNACGAAAATTCGCCATGAAGAATTGATAGTCACATATTATTTTAGGAACTCCATGAAATCATGGAGATCCTGAATGGTGTCTTTCATTCCTCCTAGCAATTTTCGCGTTAGGGGGCGGGAGGTTTTTACATTTTGTGTTGTGGTTTCAATTGGGGTTTGTTGGGTTTTTGTTATTGTGAAGTGAGCGGACTCTACGAGTGCCTGCGAGTATGAATACTTGTGGTGTGGTTGTGGGTTTTTGGACACTGAAGTTTCAACCAGGTTCCTGGACGGTTCAGTTGCTGGATNACGAAAATTCGCCATGAAGAATTGATAGTCACATATTATTTTAGGAACTCCATGAAATCATGGAGATCCTGAATGGAGTCTTTCATTCCTCCTAGCAATTTTCGCGTTAGGGGGCGGGAGGTTTTTACATTTTGTGTTGTGGTTTCAATTGGGGTTTGTTGGGTTTTTGTTATTGTGAAGTGAGCGGACTCTACGAGTGCCTGCGAGTATAAATACTTGTGGTGTGGTTGTGGGTTTTTGGACACTGAAGTTTCAACCAGGTTCCTGGACGGTTCAGTTGCTGGATNAAATACTTGTGGTGTGGTTGTGGGTTTTTGGACACTGAAGTTTCAACCAGGTTCCTGGACGGTTCAGTTGCTGGATTGGAAGGTGGTGTTTTTGCCTTAGTTGTTTGGCGTTTCTGAACCATTTCCAGGTATTTGGAGGGGGGTTTGAGAGGTCTGAGTGTTCACCTGAGCATTTGATGAATTTAGGGGTCGCGACTGATTGAGTGCAGGCACCCATGAGGTGTGGCCCGGCCTAGTGGGGGCAGATCTGTGGCATGGAACAGAAGTTCCGGGTGTTTCCCAAGGCTTGGCAGTTTATACTTTGTGCAATATCTGGTGGTCTTTTTTGATAGGGGCGAGGATGAACAATTGTCAAATTTACCCTAGTGACTTTTTGCAAGGAGGGGGAGGGAGATCAGTGTTCTGCGTGGCCGTTACACAAAAAAATAGTTGGGGTTCCAACGTGAATTTGTTGGGGTCGTTGCTGCCCAGAATATTTTTTTTAATTAGTAAATATGTTGGACCTGATAGCCGCTGCTTGTAAGATCGTACCTGATGTCTTCTTTTTCTGTGGTTGGTGTGAGGTCAGAAACTGCCTTTTGTGTTTTGGCTGAGGTTTGGCTAAAACTGAAGAAGTGAATAAAATTAGCTGTAAGCATTGTGATAGCTGACTGGTAGTGTTGGAAGTTTCAGGTGTGTATGTGGATACTTCTGTTTGAAGGGAGAAGTGAGAAGCCGTCTTTGCTAATGGCTCCCAGATTTTGTACCAGAAGGTTGAATTTAGTGGTGTCTGGGACCTCTATGCGAAACTGTTATTTTTGTTGTGTTATTCTGGAAGTTGCAGCTAGCTGAGTTCGGGCGGGTGGTTGGCCTGAGGGACCTGGGGTTGAGTTTACTTAAGTCTCATCTACGACTTCTTGCAAATTGGCATACCAGTTTGATACCCGGACGGTGATTTTCGCCTCAGACGACGACTGGCGGAAACACTTGTTCTCCTTGACTATTTGGTTTTCGGCTTTGGTGGCAGGTTATCCTCTGCGTTTCTGTTGCTGGAATTATCTTTCCATATCCTCTGCATGTTGTTGTGGACGGGGGAAAGAGGGGNTTATCCTCTGCGTTTCTGTTGCTGGAATTATCTTTCCATATCCTCTGCATGTTGTTGTGGACGGGGGAAAGAGGGGTAAGCCGTTGTGGTGGTAGTTTGGTCCATTGTTGAGGTTGGAGCCCTTGAGTTACTTGCTGCAGGGTCTGAGTTTATGTAGAGGCCTTCAGGATATTTCCGAAGTAGTTCCGCAAGGTGTGGGGTTTTCCNCTTGCTGCAGGGTCTGAGTTTATGTAGAGGCCTTCAGGATATTTCCGAAGTAGTTCCGCAAGGTGTGGGGTTTTCCTCAGGAAGTCCGAGACTTTCGCTGTCACCTTAATGAGGCAAGACAATTCAAACGACCCCCCGTCCATCTCCAACTCCCGGGAATGGGATTGTATTCCTAACACGCTGCAGTACATCCTGACCACTGACCCTTGTGGGCTAGGCTCGAAGTGATCGAGCAAGCAAGCTTACTCAACCAGCCAGAGTGCACAGGTGTAGTGCCGCGAAAGCTAGATACTGTGAGCTCTCCCAAGAAGCAAGACCGCACCTCCGTTAACAGAGACAAAGTCAAAAAGTGCAGTGTGAAGTGGCATCTCTCCGAGCAGGGGAGAACACAAGCCTTTTATACAAATTTTCTCGTCGTCATCGCGAACATTTCCGAAGTTCATGGAGCCGGAATGTTCGCCGGTGACATCATGGCTGGACGGCGTTACATTGTCATGGAAACATGCAGGGGTGGGGAAGGGGCAGCAGGCGAAGCTTCGAAGCAGCACACTAGCGCGCCACGCGTCATTTATGGGTCCCATTGCAACAAAGGTAAGCCATTGTACACAACCCTCATGTAGAAGCAGCAATCCGAAGCAAGGTGAACTTAGGCGATTCTTTGATGTGCGTAATCCATCAGACTAGATTAATGAAAATGTGTGTTAAAAAGGAATTTCTCTACGGGCACGACACGACCATATTAACTGGCAGGATAGAGTTATTCGTAGAAAATGGAACACTCCGAACAAATACACTAGCTATCGGCCCAGTCCATCACGATTCACAGAATGCCAAATTCAGTACAGGGATTTATAAGATATTCGATCAGGGATCGCCGTGTTAGAAGGTGGAGTTAAAACGAGTTGAAAGATTTGGGTGGCTCTTAACAACGAGGTCTTGAGAGCCTATGAGGGTGAATGTAGCAGCGTCGAAATGCAAGGGCTGGGGAAACGGGAGATCCCCAAGAAAACCCGCTGACCATCGGCATCGCACGATACGATTTCCACTTGCGAAAATCCAAGAGTGGCACAGCCGGAATAGAACCCTGCTAGCCTTGGTATGAGGCAAGCAGATGAAAGGACGACTTGCTATAATACGGCCACCAAGGAAACATTTATTCCCAACTCTGTGCATTGCAAAGGAGACAAATCCAAGTAATTTGCCTAAACGTAGGGCAGTAATCATTGAATAAGGAAAATACTCGTTTGTAATACACACTAGGCACGTGCCAGACAGCTTAGAAATCGGCACGAGGTAACTTAAAATGTTTGCTCATCACAAAGGCCAAGTAAGAAGTAAGTAATATGCTAGCCATTAAACCACTTATTTAATTGGTGCCAACAATTAACGAAGCTTCTATGATGGTTCTTCCAGAATGCTAGTGCTTGCTATATTAAACTGGTGTAGAGTGAATAACGTCAACGTTTTTTCAAGCAACGTAACTAAAACTTTTCATAAAAAGCAACATGTATACCCTAATAATAAAAGTTTTCAGGTATAGTGCAGAGCTGCTTCCAATATATAATTTTTAATTATTTCTCATCAAAACACCTTTTTAATGCTAGCTGACTACTTGGTAAAAAAATAGAAAGAAGAACAGCTTGTGCACTTTAATTAAAATAATCAAAATATTAAAGAAACGTAAGTTTGTGCATTTCACCAACACGAGAAGTAATAAATTTTTAAAATTTAGTTTAACAGTATATCAGGGAACATACTTAACAGAATTCTTAGTCTCCTGCAGTAAAAATTTTCATCAGTTAATAATAAATGTCATGAGGTCCGATGAGATCAATGCCACTACGCCGATAATTTGGTAATGAGTTAAAAAGTCAGAATAAGTCATGGTTACCACTGATAGCGATACGTGGAATATAATGGATAAACGTGCACATAAATAAGATGTTTTATCAGTAAAAGTAACGAGTTGTATTCATTCAGCAAAGTCAGCCGAAGCTCCTGGATTATTTGTGGACTCACTGAGGGCCCCACAAAACTTACACAGGATTGCCTCCCAAGCATGCCCGACAAGGGTGACATCGGAGTACTTCCTAGGCCAGTCCAAACAGGTTATGATTTTACTTATTTATGCTGTTAAAGTTAATTTCAGCACTTATGATATCAAACTTTAAAAAAATAAATCACTGCCGGTAACCATAAATTATCNGCTGTTAAAGTTAATTTCAGCACTTATGATATCAAACTTTAAAAAAATAAATCACTGCCGGTAACCATAAATTATCTACCTCCAGTAGGGGCCTACACAATGGAATATATGCTACCAGTTAGTTGACAGCGAATTAAGAAATATAGTTCTAAGAATTGACGTACTTTGAGCGTAATGTAATAATTTACGTCTACTGAAGTTNTTGACAGCGAATTAAGAAATATAGTTCTAAGAATTGACGTACTTTGAGCGTAATGTAATAATTTACGTCTACTGAAGTTAAGTGTTTCGTGTTTTAAGGGTTTTTCACGGTAAACTGAGCACTTTAGAAGGCACTGCTTAAACATCTGCTTGTTCGCATATAGTGTGTTCTTCGACCATGTATACAACGAACATCGCCATGAGTCTTATCGCTATGTATACAGGACCAAAAGTCAAACAGAACACACGTACATCAGGCAGCTGACATTGANTGCCATGAGTCTTATCGCTATGTATACAGGACCAAAAGTCAAACAGAACACACGTACATCAGGCAGCTGACATTGAGTGAATTTTTGTAGTATTTACGTCCGACTGGAATGCGAAGTAATACTAAGGGGAGGGAAACCCCATGATTACGGCATTCTCAATACCACCTGACTGCCAAACATGTTGGTGTTAAATGAGAAATGCCAAAACTGGGACGCGAATCACTGTCTATACTTCCTCCTCGCCTTAATGAGAGTTGCGCCATAGCTTGTACGGCCGCAGGTAACCCCTGTAGAATCTAAAAGATTTATTTAGCATTGCATAAGTGATAATTTTGTAAAATATATTTTGTTTGTATAAAGAGTCAGAACGGAGATAACTCATGTAAGAATTTTCAGTCTTCTGTTATTATGTTATATCCCAGGGCAAGTTGGCAGGAAATTCCGAGTTTTTTTAACAAACGTACGAGATTGTGTTAGATAACGTTTGCTAACGATGAACTTAACATCACTGAGAGTCCTGCTAAGTTGTGTATATTTCCGCCACTCGTCAAAGTCAACGTAACCTTGAACATGCAGTTTTACTTCCGGACAGGTACACCGCCAGAAACTTAAACGCTGCCGTTTTACTGACATTCACACGGGTTCACAAACTAACCGAACCAGTTAACTTGGCCGCGAATAAAGATAAAGGAACTTTAAGGGCGCGTACACACAGATTGCGAGATGCAACGGAAACACTACAGAAACTTAGGTAGGTGAGTTGCAGTTTCTTAGTTGCTTGTCGCAAGTTGCATTGACTTTTCATACGGGAGGAAAATGAGTCTACGAAATGTCGTCGTCGGCGTCGTTATCTTTGGAAGATGGCGGAAAAACCGGAGTCGAAGACGATTATAGATTCATCCATACATAACAATAATTATTACACGTAGCCAGCTACATGCACTGCAGGATCTGGCTAAATATCCCGAGAGATTCCACGATACTTTCACATAAGCAAAGGGAGCTTTGATGTTCTTTTGGATTTAGTCTCAGGCGTGTTTCTGTGAATGTCCTTTCACCGAAGGGCCATACGAACCCTGATGTTTTTATATCGCTTGACCTCAGAGTATGTTATCGTCTTCAGTAGTAGCCATACTTTGTTGTGGTACCAACAATGAAAATGTAAAACGAAGTAACAAGTGTACAGTACGCCGTGCCCGAGCAACTGGCGGTGCGAGTGTTTGCCAACAATTGCATTGCCGTGTCCTTCCTGTACATCCAACTCTGCGTATTCCGCAGCAGCAACTACGGTTGTGGGTCGCGTTTCCGTCGCGTTGGCGTCGACAGTTGCTCCCTGTGTGCACGCGGCTAAGATCAATCAACCACGAATGCAATCGATCGGGATGTAACCCATTATGGTTCCTCGGTGGCCTCGCGTGCTATATCTCCGCTCTCCTGTGATGAAAAGATGAGCAGGTAAGCGTTTTGGTTCGGTGGCCAAGTGGTTCGCCAATGAGTCTGTGGAGTTTTGAGGTCGCAGTTACTGCGTATGTGATTGCGGGCGGCTAACATTTCTTCACATGTGCGTTTCCATGCGGTAATTTTTTTCAATATAGCATCCTCGACTTAATAGGAACACTTAAATTAACCTAGTATCGTAGAGCGAAAATGGGGTTTAGTGCAGGCACCAGTTGCACAAGAGGCACTCTCCGTGTTCGAACATTGGACTGCTTTTCTGCCCAATAGCATCATGAAAACAAACGCACAAGCCTATAACACCGTTTATGCAAGTAAATTGTTTTTAGATATTTTTACTTTTCCTATAACTTTTATTTTATGCAACTACAATAGATTTAAGGCTCCCGCCTACGTGGAGCTGTTTTCTGCGTTAGTGGCCGAGAGGCGCAGGGGTGATAAGGGCGACACTGCCTCGCGCATCAAGTACGCCATCGCCACTAAACGCAAGGCTCTGATCTGGTGTGCAGTGTTCCAGTTGCACTGCGTGTACCTATGGGACTTTCATGGGTGACCCTATTATTTTATTTGTGGATAGTCTGTAGGAAGGTCTGATGCAGGGTCCTTTGGTAGTTTTGTATGGCTCTGTAGAGTATATTTTGAGATACAGCACTTTTAAAAAGTCGTTTTTAACCATGTTGGTGTATTTTGAAAAGGTGTTTCTAATGTGCGTGGCTTCTTGAAAGAAAACCTACAGCCCTCATCTGAAGTGTGTGTTTCTTTTCGTAGATCAGCACATTGGACGTACCGTTAGGTTTCCGCAGAAAAACGTGCATTTTTAACCCTCTGCAGTCCAGTTCAAGTGGCAATTAGGCGGGAGGCTTAAGGTAACCAAATAACTTTAGTTACATAACAGAGTTGATGTATTGAAAATTCACACGTAAACACCACTTTCATCGTTGTTCACCATGCGACATCGACAGTTTTGCTGGCGATGGGCAAGTCAATGATTGGGACTTACACATTAAAGGAAGATGAGTTTACTTCGTCTTTGATCTATGGCTAGGGTAGCAATGCTCGAGATACTATAACTTTTCGCTTCTGTCAGTCACGTTATAAACGGCCAATCAGGTGTATCTAATAATTTAACCTGTCCGTCAANACGAAGATGAGTTTACTTCGTCTTTGATCTATGGCTAGGGTAGCAATGCTCGAGATGCTATAACTTTTCGCTTCTGTCAGTCACGTTATAAACGGCCAATCAGGTGTATCTAATAATTTCACCTGTCCGTCAATAGTTAGGCAGGCCTTAACATTCAGCGGAAAGGCTGCCCGATGAAAGAACAGTAGTTTAAACTTCAACGTTTTGCTACCCGTTCGTTCACAGTTCATTAGAAAGTGTATCACATGTTTGGTTTGCTCGTGTTTTGTATCCATACTTTTGTTTATGTAGCTGTTGACTGCAATGACGTTCAGATTGTTCTGAAAGTTTTATGGATACATTTCAATTGGGAACACGAGTTATTCCATGATTGCCATAGAAATAAATCTTCCATGGAAAGCTCCACCAATTTTTTCCTCCTGTGCAATAGCAAAACTAATTAAAGCATTGATATATTTATTGCTGTCACCCGCGTTGTTTGCAAATTGTTAAAAAATACTGCGCGCGCGCATGTGTATATATTTACACACAATGTACAGCTAATAATTTATATTTTTATGAAGATATTTTTGTCCGGTATNTGATATATTTATTGCTGTCACCCGCGTTGTTTGCAAATTGTTAAAAAATACTGCGCGCGCGCATGTGTATATATTTACACACAATGTACAGCTAATAATTTATATTTTTATGAAGATATTTTTGTCCGGTATTTAAACTATTTAGTTTGTGATAGTTTCCAGCAATGAACTAACGACGGACGTGCCTGTTGTGAAGCACTGCACGTGAATAGATGGAAGTCAGACGGACGGACGGACGACGGACGGACTAGGTGGCTTATTGTAANCGTGAAGCACTGCACGTGAATAGATGGAAGTCAGACGGACGGACGGACGACGGACGGACTAGGTGGCTTATTGTAATGACTGCTTAAGGTGATTAGTGAATAAATGGGTTGCTTTTACACGCACTTGTGCCGTAGTTCTGGCCACGTTTGTTCAAAAGCAATCATGTTCGCAATCCACTGCAGTGACGAAAGTCCAGTCTTCTTTACCCGTCCCATGCGTGACGATAGATTAAAGAGGAGGCAAACCGATTATCGTCTTCTGCGCATGTAGCCAACATTGAACTACCCCACTCCAATGCAACTGTCAGTCACATGGTCAGCAATAATGAAGACGATTGTTTATATCTTAATTTTCAAAAGACAAGCGCTTTTATACGAACAAAATACTTTAACCAATTTGATTTCAATCTAATTCCACTAAATATTGTTTATAGGAAGTATACAAATATTTCCCCCCTATCTATATAATTAGTGTTCTAACCTCAAATAGTATCCACGCCGTTTACAATAGTCGTATTAGCAGCCCGATGTTGGAACAGGAAAAAGCTACTGTGCACCTTCGGCAAGCACTGTCCTTTATTTGTCCTCTACGCGAGTAGCAGGAAAAACACCAAGTTCGGTGAGTTGCGTAAGGCTTCAGCGGTCGCAGAGAGACCGCGCACGACGGAACTATTTGGCTTTGACGCCGGCGGTGTTGATTTCCAGGCCCTCCGATATGCGAAAAAACCGCAATCGTGCTTTACGCTGCCCGCCGGGCAAGTGCGCATCCGCCGCGAATTAACTGCCACACTCTGCCCTTCCCCCTCCCCTCCTCTAGAGTCTTCCATTACCACCGGGGTGGAAAGGGCTTATTTTTATTTTTCCTGTTTTTTTTTTTTGCGCGCAAACCTACGAGAGTCACGCTTGACCGCTCGGCAAACCCGGCGTGCATTCTTTATTCGGCCGCTGAATAAACCATGGCGCCGGCCCGCCGCCCAGGTCTTGATGTACGCCGCCAGATTGCCGCATGAATATTTGAGCGGCGGCACGTCGGCTCCCACAGTCGTCGCTCCCCTCCCCCCTCTTCAAGCCTTTAACNCCAAGCCTTTAACAGAGAGTCCCGTCAGCACCATCCGCCCGTCCTCACGAAGCAGCCTGCCCCGCGTCTTCTCGCCCTGTCGTCAGGTGCCTTCACACTCGCTCCCCCGCCCCACACCGCTCCCCTTCGTCGTGGTCGCGTGCGCTCCTGCCGTCTGCCCCGGACGTCGTGGCACTTGCAGTGTTGCCAAAGAGGTGTCGAGAAATCTCCCTAGATCGTAACCGAAACAGGGCAGCAGTGGCGTAGTGGCCACGGCGATCCGAGTTCGATTCCCCGGTGGACTCGCTCCCGGATCTTCGCACGCAGGAGTAATGCTGGACGATGCCGCTTGCCAGCGGGTTTTCTCAGGGTGCTCCCGTTTCCCCCGCTCTTGCAAAACCCAGCGTCGCACCATCCTAGGGTCTCATTTCATGTCATGTCGGGGGTTGACGGGCACCTCCGGGTCCCAGCATGAAAGCTCGTCATTAATAGGGTGTCGCCTCGCACTCCCACTCCCCACACGAAATTTATAATTTTATAACAAAATACTCTGAATCTGACGAAATCACTCCAAATTAAAAAGAAATATATCTTCTTGAAATGCATGTTTATGATGCTATATAACACATGTTCCAAAGGACACGGGAAACGTTAATTTACNAATATATCTTCTTGAAATGCATGTTTATGATGCTATATAACACATGTTCCAAAGGACACGGGAAACGTTAATTTACGAACAACGAACACTGGAATAAATATCACATAATTAATGTAACATCACTTATGCTATTTTTCTTGTTTACCTTTGCANCAACAACGAACACTGGAATAAATATCACATAATTAATGTAACATCACTTATACTATTTTTCTTGTTTACCTTTGCACCTTAACAAAATTAAATGGGGATGTATATTGAAAGACGTTTGTCTCATGCAATATTTTCAACACCATTTGAACCTCCTGGAAAATGTGTCGCACGCCTATCCTTGCCTGACATCGCCATTTATTTTACGTTGGGATACGTAAAATGAAGCTGCTACAGCTACCTTATTCACGTTTCATTGTTGAGGTAATCAACTAAGTAGATGGGCGGTTCGCTATGGCGAACGCTGACCCGAAGACGATAACGACTTGTAGTAGGGGCCGATTCAACGTGAAAGCTCGCGCCCGTATACGTGTGGCCTCAACCAGGCGACTTGCTTCAACTGACGACTGTTTCTGCTTGCTAGAACGGCCGTGGTGCGTGTTAGCGCTGGGGTGCTTATGACGTCATAACACAAGTGTGATTCCCGACAACGACAACGTGCAGCGCTGCTCATTTCCCTCATTTATGAACTTCAGCGCAGAGGCGCACTCNGTGTGATTCCCGACAACGACAACGTGCAGCGCTGCTCATTTCCCTCATTTATGAACTTCAGCGCAGAGGCGCACTCGATATTAATTATGTAATTATTACCATCTGTCAGTACGACCGGAAATGTAAAATTAATTAAAATTTTTAGTTTTATCCTTGTATCGCTAGGTTTCGTTAATGTAGATTATTTAGTATAAATAAAGCTGAAAATGCCTGGGTCAGAAACAACGATGACTGCCTCTCCTAGGATCGTCAGCTCCAGTGGTGTTTGCCGAAGATAAGTAAAACTTCGTATGTGATGTTAAAGTTATGGCCTTCAGCCATTGGTTAGTTGAATCGTAGCATCTTTAAATGTAACGGTGCATGATGTTTTAGAACTCAGTTGTAAAGATTTTGATAAAGTTCTTTTAACGAGAGATATTCTTAATATTGGTCGCAATTTAAATGGGGTTTCGGCAATCACTATGTAGACTTAGTGCAAAACGTGTTTGTAAATGTTAAATGTTCCGATAATATTTTTGATACTACAATATTGATGTTTTATGGTCCTTGCAACTCTTGTTGAAAACCGTTTAAAATATATGAGACTATACATTTTCCAGGAACGAGGTATATTTGAATGTTTTCTCCCTTATACATTGGCATAACCCTACACGAATCAGTCTTTTCTCTCTTACTGCGCATTTTTTACGATTATAGCTATTTTGGGTAAATTGAAATCCAACTGTAACTATTGGGGTTGATAGTGATGTCTTGACCTTTTCGGACATGTTGCGAATGAAAACCTAGTCTGCAGCAATCGCCTGAGGGCGCCACAATATATGAACGCACGAGAGTTCCCGTAGAACAGCAGATTCGTCGTCTATATATAGCTGGGATTCTTTGCGGTCTTATATGGAAACATTACAATTCGTTGGCATTACCTGAGCATGTTGAAACTGATGGAAACTGGCATTTTCCCTAATTAGGTATTACCTAGTGACCAACAATCTATTCGCCATTACAGATGATAGTTTGTTCCTTAGTTTATTTTGTATGACACATACAAGGAAAGCATGTTCAATGGTAGCATTTGATACCGGCATTGTTGGCAACTGAATCGCAAAAATAAGTACAACTCGTTAAAATATAATATAAAATACTTATTTCTACCTAAAGAAAATTCCCTAGACTTTTCGTGCAAACACATTTCCCTTGCAGTAAATAATTTCCCACTAGATTTACGGTTGTGGGAGGAGGGGGGTTTGGCAACAATGGGCATTTCAGATCCCTGGTCTTATAGTAACGGGACTGGACACGGCCAGGTGCTGTAGACATCGCTAGTAACGGCACGGTCATCTAAACTCTTAAGGAAAAACCTACTCCAAGGTCTCCGTTTGATGAGTATGTCTCAACAGCCGGGCCACGACCCGGTACCGCGCCGCGAGATTCTGTTACTATAAGCTGTTTACTGTAGACTGAGCACTTCTAGAAGCTTTGCTTGAGATCTTCTTGTATGCTTATTGAGTCGTCTTTCCCCATGTGTAACATTTAAATTACCATGGACCTCGACACACTTATTATATGTCGAAGGAGACTTCGGAGTTAATAGAAAAGTAAATGTTTTACCACTGTGCTAATGGTAATACCTATACAAACTAAAAGAAACAGAGAGCAAAATATGTAATTTCAGTGTTCACAATTGTTTACCAAATTATTCAACTTTAAGAAGTGGAACTACCTCCTCTCAGCCGTTACCAAATTTACTGAATGCATGAGAGTTAGAGTGCCAATTAAAATACATGATGGTAGTGGCAGTGACATTATTCAACGGTTGATTTCAAAAGTTCTCAATTGAAAGAGAAATACTTATTTTGATTTACTTCTAACCTATCCGATGCAGGACTACATTCCTGCACCCTTTGTAGCTGTTCAAACTAGGAAGATTGGTCCGCTGGTGTCGCTCTGCCGAAAAAAGAAAACATTTTAAAAAAGAACACGAACAAACAAATAACGTTTTCAGGTCGTATGCTATACACTGGGGGATCCGCAAACAGTCCCCCCTCCCCCCTCCACAAGAAACCAACCCGCTCGAACAAGTGCCCCCATGTTTGGCGCAGAGAGTAGCTCTGCTTCGCCTTTCGTAAACTGCCCCCAAGAGCTTCGTTCATCAGCTGAGGGCCGAGATACAAGCTGCGATAGTGCCGTCCTTTCAAAGCGACTTTACTTTACAAGATCTCTCGTGGCACTCTTTACTACGGTAACATCTCTGACATGCAGCTTCCCAGATCACAGTTTTCTTTAAAACTGCTTNGGTAACATCTCTGACATGCAGCTTCCCGGATCACAGTTTTCTTTAAAACTGCTTGTCATTATAATTTTCCTTTAGGCAAACATGATTACCTAGATAAACGTACGCATGAAAAACAGTACAGTAGTGACACTGAAAACACTTAACGTTGATGGTACTGATGCTTTAATATAACTGTAAAACTATATTGTTAGAATNAGATACAAGCTGCGATAGTGCCGTCCTTTCAAAGCGACTTTACTTTACAAGATCTCTCGTGGCACTCTTTACTACGATAACATCTCTGACATGCAGCTTCCCAGATCACAGTTTTCTTTAAAACTGCTTGTCATTATAATTTTCCTTTAGGCAAACATGATTACCTAGATAAACGTACGCATGAAAAACAGTAAAGTAGTGACACTGAAAACACTTAACGTTGATGGTACTGATGCTTTAATATAACTGTAAAACTATATTGTTAGAATNAAGTAGTGACACTGAAAACACTTAACGTTGATGGTACTGATGCTTTAATATAACTGTAAAACTATATTGTTAGAATATGATCAAATTGTGATTATCAATACCTTGCTGATTTTGTTTTTGTTTATTTATTTAGAATTTAAAATGTTGGTTTTCCTGAAGAGTCAAATTACTTCAGCGTTATCACGCATAAGTAGCCTTGTAAAAGTAAGCATCTGGGTTCAAAGAAAAATACCTCGTTATTCAAAATCTCTTGCGGTGCAGAGTGCATGAAATATACGTTGTTAATTTGACTTCTTTGCATACGTCTCATATACTAATCTGCGTAGAGAATATACATTAGAGACGACGAGATACAAATAATACTTACAAGACCCCACGCACGTTATAAACGCACCAATTCCAAGATCTCCAACACACGTAAATCAAATATGCCTTTTCACTCTGCCAAAGAGTACTGATCGGAAACATTCTAAATTGGTATAAAGATATTTACTGAACTTTTCTATGGACTTTGTACTAATGAAATGACAGGGTCACTACTTAAATTCCCATAGTTTCAGCAGTACAACGAGAACACTGCACGCCAACTCAGAACCTTGCACGTAGATGCGCCGGGGCGCTAGTTACGCGAGTCGATGTCGCCCTTATCGCTTCTTCGATTCTGTGCCTCGAATGGCTGAAACAGTTCAAGGTACATACGACTCCTAAAGCTGTGTAAAAAGCTGGTTTGTGGCTGACAAACATGTTATAGTAATAGGCGTAGCGAAAAAGCACGTAAATCACGATGATCTTGCTGTTTCATACATCCGGTAGATGAACGGGCAGCGTATGTGTTAATTCGTTATTGGAGTGTTCATGATGCTGTGTTAAGTGAAAGTGTTTTGGGTTTCAAAGTTTACTCTTATCTTCTGCTATATTAAAGCCATATGTTAAGGTATTGTCATCCGTTACGCAGAAGACGAAAATAAAATAATAGATTTTTTGCAATGAAAGCATTATTTTCGTAGTCAAACATTGAGTTACCATAAATTATACATTGTTGCTGTTATTTCTAAACCTCATAACACAAAAAACTAAATGTTTCAGAAACAACAGATATAGCCATAGGATTTTTCATGAAGCACTGTGAATGAAATTTGCATCCGAAGAGATTTATCAACTTATTTCGCTGTACTCTTGAGTTACAAGTCTTCGTATTTACANTGAATGAAATTTGCATCCGAAGAGATTTATCAACTTATTTCGCTGTACTCTTGAGTTACAAGTCTTCGTATTTACAACGATGATATTTATAACCTAAATACTGAATGTTAACAGTAAATTATAAAATGTTGTTCTGTCAGTTTAGTAGAAACATTTAAATGCTTACTAACTGAAATAAATACAATTTTTTGAGAACATTAGTTTAACAATCACCGAAAAGTAAAACGTTTTCGTAACTAACNCTAACTGAAATAAATACAATTTTTTGAGAACATTAGTTTAACAATCACCGAAAAGTAAAACGTTTTCGTAACTAACAGTTTAAATGTGTCACAAGGTCGAGGCATGATGTTAATGGTTACCTCACTGCTATACACTGAGGCGAAAAAAGTCATGGGATACCTCCTAATATCGTGTCGGACCTGCTTTTTCCCTGCGAAGTGCAGCAACTCGACGTGGTATGGACTCAACAAGTCGTTGGAAGTTCCCGGCAGAAATATTGAGCCATGCTGCCTCTATAGACGTCCATAATTGCGAAAGTGTTGCCGGTGCAGGAGTTTGTGCACGAACTGACTTCTCGATTATGTCACATAAATGGTCGATGGGATTCATGTCGGTTGATCTTGATGGCCAAATCATTAGCTGGAAATGTCCAGAATGTTCTTTAAACCAATCGCGAACAGTTGTGGCCCGGTGACATGGCGCATTGTCATCCATAAATATTCCATCGTTGTTTGGGTACATGAAGACCATGAATGGCTGAAAGTGCTAAACATAACCCTTTCCAGTCAATGATCGGTTCAGTTGGACCACAGGACTCAGTCCACTCCATGTAAAAACAGCCCACACCATTATGGAGCCACCGCCAGCTTGCACATTTCCTTGTTGACAACTTGGGTCCANAGGAGTTTGTGCACGAACTGACTTCTCGATTATGTCACATAAATGGTCGATGGGATTCATGTCGGTTGATCTTGATAGCCAAATCATTAGCTGGAAATGTCCAGAATGTTCTTTAAACCAATCGCGAACAGTTGTGGCCCAGTGACATGGCGCATTGTCATCCATAAATATTCCATCGTTGTTTGGGTACATGAAGACCATGAATGGCTGAAAGTGCTAAACATAACCCTTTCCAGTCAATGATCGGTTCAGTTGGACCACAGGACTCAGTCCACTCCATGTAAAAACAGCCCACACCATTATGGAGCCACCGCCAGCTTGCACATTTCCTTGTTGACAACTTGGGTCCATGGATTCGTGGGGTCTGCGCCACACTCGAACCCTACCATCAGCTCTTACCAACTGAAATCGGGACTCATCTGACCAAGCCACGGTTTTCCAGTCGTCTAGGGTCCAACCGATATGGTCACGAGCCCAGGAGAGGCGCTGCAGACAGTGTCGTGCTGTTAGTAAAGGCACTCGAGTCGGTCTTCTGCTGCCATAGACTAGTACAGCCAATGTTCGCTGCACTGTCCTAACTGACACGTCCGTCGTACGTCTCACATTGATTCCTGCGGTCATTTCACGCAGTGTTGCTTGTCTGTTAACACTGACCATTCTGCGCACACGTTGTTGGTCTCGGTCATTAAGTGCAGGCAGTCGGCCACTGCGTTGTCCATGGTGGGAGGTTATGCCTGAAATTAGGTATTCTCGGCACACTCTTGACACTGTGGATCTCGGAATGTTGAATTCCCTAACCATTTCCGAAATGGAATGCGTCTAGCTCAAACTACCATTCCTCTTTCAAAGTTTATTAATTCCCGTCGTGCGGCCATAATAACGTCAGAAACCTTTTCATATGAATCAATTGACTACAAATGAAAGCCCAACCAATGCACTGCCCATTTATACATTTTGTACGCGATATTACTGCCATCTGTATATTTGCATATTGCTATCCAATGGCTTTTGTCACCTATGTGTATTTATATTAAAATGTTGCCGATACACAGCAAATAGGAATAAAAATCTAGCCAGTCATGCATAAATATCCAGGCGACCTTGAGCCAACAATGGAGTACCATTAGCAGCGCGATTTATTTATTGTGGTATTTATATATAAGTATACTTTATTATCAGTACACACCGACCTGGACTTGTCAAGTATAATAAAAAAAACATGTTTAGAAAGCAATTGTGTAGTAAAATAAGGTTAACTTTATAAACAACGTCTAAACATTAAAAGAGATTACAAAATAGAATTGCATGCACAAATATATCACATAAAATTTAAGAAACATTGTGAAAACAGACAATTCGTAACATTCTAAAATAAGAAGATATTCAACAAGAAAGAATTCAGTAAGTGACTAGAGACTAGTAAAAATTTAATTATTTAAGTTTTATTCTAAATATATTATAAGATATAGTTTTAGGGCTATTGGAGTGTGCTTAAATTTCATATTTTTATATGCCTCAAACCCATTAAATAAGGTTTTATTTAAAATTTCATGTTTGTACTTATTTTTAAAAACTAAACGTCTTAGCTGGGGTAAAATTTAAGGTTGTTTTTTTTTTCAGTTTATTTTACCTTAATTTTATTTGAACTCTAAAGGCTGTGCCTAATGCTGCACTACACACTTGAATCTTTAAGTGAGTCTCTTAGAGAAATAAAGTATTCGGCAAAATCCGCGTGCATCGCATTGCGGTGGTTTAATGCAAATCGTTGATCTAACCGTCCTGTTGTAGTCAAATATACTTATTTGCTACCGTCACCAAGAGTATTCAGAAAAAAAATTAGTTATAAAATTTGCACCTTTCTTTTCTTGCATGCAAAGCAATCACATTTCGCTTATCGCGAAGAGAATTTTAACTGTTTTTTAGACGTAATTCACAGTCCACTAACTAAACTTAAAAATTATTGGAAATTTGCTAGACCACGGCAACGTAAATACCGCTGGAATAAAGACTCTAGTAGTATTTTAATATTTAATAAATCTTGGTTTTCACTAAAGCTACATTCGAAATTTTAAGAAGGCTCATTCTTTGAAGTGCACTAATTTCAGTTTAAATTAAGTATCAACGATTTGGTTGTCATTGCCTGGAATCGAAATCGAGCAGTTGACTTACTATGAGGCATTCAAACGGTGCTAACAGCTAACAGCGGTGCGCTACTGATAGCGTAGCTTCCAACAGTTAAGCAATTGAGATCCAGATGAATAAAAAAATATATAAAACGTTCGTAAAAGTTGTAAAATAAGTTTAAGTGTATCGTACGTGAAGACTCTGAATGTAACAACTTGAATGACCTAAAACCTTATTTCCAAGATTTTAAAATTGTTCGCTCTATTACCAACAATATTGTAATTACTGTAATAAATGTGTTTATTTCTATCATTGCACACTTTTTTATATTTTGCAAAGCTATTCTACAATTTTTTTTATAATACCTTGCTACGCTCTTCCACGTAGGCAATAAATATGTTTCTTTTTTTTTTTTGCTGAAAGTGACCAAATAAAGTACGTATTGGTAGAATTAAATATTTCCAAAGCAGTGTCAAACTGTGAAAAAATACGCACGTTTTTATCATCCATTGAAACCCTAAATAGTGTAGTGCTTTGTTATAAAGGAACACTTCGACAACGACATATGCACTCTATCAAGTAGGCCTAAATTATTTTACCTTATTTGACCTGCTGAAAATTGTTTCATAAAATTACAAGTCTAAAAGTTAAATGTTACAATTTACACATGCAATCTTTACAAGCCATGTTTATGAGTGTTTCTGAAAAAAAGCCTACGACTTGTAATAATTGCATCTCTTGTAGTCAAGTTTACAAATGGGATGTGAATATTATTTATTTTTCTTCTTTTCCAATCATTGCAGTATGCTTGTTTTGTGCATGTTCGTTGGTTGGTGTAGTTTGGTATTGTTAGAAGAATTTTTTTGAGAACTTGGGTGGGAAATGTCAAACAGCGAATACAATGAATCCCTGCAACTACACTTTTGACAATTGTTAAGACAATAATGATTGGTTTGGCATCCTAAGAAAGATCCTATTTCCACTAGCAATTATTCAGCACTTAATGAACTCATTTATTTAATTCGTAAGAAGATATTTTTCCTTTCTTGAACATTTTTAATCTTCTCCTGACCCGAAAATTTAAGTTGCGTTTCCTTTACGAATCAGTAAATATAATAACCACAACTTGATCTATTTTCAGTGCAATCACAAAAGTAGTATGGCGATTTTAGCTATAAATAAAAACTCCTCTGTATAAACACTCGTCTATTCGAACATATTAGTAGATTTAGCTATGTTAGAGGGCTTGTAAAAAATCGTCAAATTTACAAGTCTGTCATACAAGTCCTTTTAGGAAACACAATTACCATTCGACTTATAAAAATGACTCTTAACTTGTACAATTTCAGNCTGTCATACAAGTCCTTTTAGGAAACACAATTACCATTCGACTTATAAAAATGACTCTTAACTTGTACAATTTCAGTTGTAGCTAAGCATGTTAACTTGTAGCTTTATGAACAAGTAAGTGACAATTTTTTACTCATCACAAGTAACTTGTACCTTTTAGACTTGTAGTTTTATGAAGCCGGCGCCTGGAAACATAGCTAACTTTTTAAGTGGTAAATTATCGCATTTCTCATGGAATCTGTTTTCGCCTAGCAACTTCTGCAGAAAGAAATACAATAGCGGAACCTTCAAATTGCGAAGTTCTTACAGTAATTATAATTATCTGAATTTTTCTGATATACGTACCGGTGAGTTCAGTTCTTACTGAACTGCTTACCACCAGTAAGCAGTAATTAATTGTTATTTACTTTTATTTTGTTTGTTAAGTGACTGGTTCTAAGTTACCTTCGCTGACAGAGATAATTAACGAAGTTTTCTTTCTTTTAAAGCTCTTAATTAAAAGTTACTCTACAAAACATTTTCTATAGTCAAAGACAATTTTATATTGCTATAAAATGTTTTTTTTAATTGTACTCATCTTTCATTGAAAAGTTTTTTTTTTTTTTTTTTTAAAGTGTGTAAATTTTTCGTATAATGGAAAGCTCTACCGTTGTTTATCATTACCTTGACCGTATTTATGAAAAATAGAACTTCATCTATGTTTGTTTCATTAGTTGGAATCGACTTGGCTTGCTGCATTTCGTTTCAAGTAGAAATCGTACGACTTAAGTCGCGGCCGTTCTGATTCTTCTGCATTAATTATTTTTCGCCTTGAAGTTTAATGTTTGGTCATGACCAAAGCATTTTTCCAGCAACGGTTACTAAATGTACAAGCATTTTTAATACAAAGGATATAGCGAGAACAAAATTAAGTTTAATTTGTGATCACACAGGTACAAACAAACACAAACAACATGACTAGTTGGGTAATTTAAGCGAAAGTGTTGATTGTATGTTGACATTGAGTTAAATGCAAGCAGTTCGCATTTTTTCTTGAAGAAGTAACATATCACACTATGTATATACGATTTCAAAGTAGTATTGATTCTTCTCAATACTGCGTGCTATAAAAACAATTAAGTAAACAGCATTATTACATCAAGTCCCTATCGCAGTTTATTCGGAGATAACGGATGTTTGGTTTGAAGGGTTCTTTGCCCGCCCAAGATAAATTTTACGTACTTTATATTAAATTTAAAACTTTAAAATACAATATTAAAAAAAATTTTGTATCTATTTTTTTTACGTTTTTTAAATTATCTGAAGTACAAGAGGTAACGTTGGCAGCGAAATACGGACAGAGGTGGAATATCTTNTTTTTACGTTTTTTAAATTATCTGAAGTACAAGAGGTAACGTTGGCAGCGAAATACGGACAGAGGTGGAATATCTTTAAGTCTCGTAGACTCAGTTACCCTGCCAATTTGCCCAACGAAATAAGGAAAGAGGTTAAATATTTTAACGTATTGTGAACTGTGAAATATGCAAAATACCAGTGAAAACCGTTTATTTTGTGTCATTACACGTAAGAGAAAGAAAATGCTTTGTAATTAATGTTGTTAATTTTCATAATATTCAAAACAATTCCAAGATGCCGCTTGACCGACATATGAATATATCTGCAATGTTAATTTCTATTAGTGGTGTGTTCATATAAAAAACCGCTCTATTAGTATGCAGAAACATCATAACTTCTAGTTTTAAGAATATGAAGGAAGTATTGCCTTATTAAAATTCAGACGTTAAATGATACATTATACGGCAATTTTGGTTACAGCTGTGGTCCGTCCATTTGGTCAAATAATAATACCTCCCTTCTCTATCAAAGTATTAAGTACAGATAAAATTAATGTACCCCAAAATGCAATGTTTGTAAAGGCTTAGTGCGAAATCTCCACGAAAACTAATATTACGATGTGACGTTTTCGGTTTCATTTCTCACCAGACTAAAAAACACTATCATGAATAAATACCATTATTATGATCAGAGTACTGATTTTTTCTAAACAAGTCTAAATATAGAGTGGTTTATAATTTACTGTGTGAATATTTGAATGTACTCTTTTGATTCTGTCTGCGGTCTATCTAACGTAACTATTCAGAACAAGTTTGACAAAATAAGACAAAATAGTTACTAGTTTGCATACAACTATTGCTTGCGACAAAATAAGTAATATTGTAGCAAATGCTAAGAATATAGTAAAATTTAACATAATATCTAGTCGGGAAATCTTTTCGCAAAATACCACTGCACCTACTCGCGATGATCTGGACGAGCATATTAATATTAATCGCTAAGAAGAAGTTTGATGCAATATCGAATACAGTGATAAAATTACGAAGTCGCATCATAGGGATGCGATTACTTCTGCGAACCACCCACAGACGACCACAACCATTGGAGGAAACGGGTGCTTACGTTTATCCACGAGCGAATCATCTTGACTCGCGTTCGCGTGGGACTGAATCCGGGTCTCCAAGTGCGGGCGATGAATTCACGGCCACCAAATATATGCCTTACAGACATTAGTACCTATATTAGTGGCATGTCGTTCCATTTACTTTCCAATACTAGAGAGCACACTAAACCTAGGTACGTAATTTTTTAACAAATAATTTCTTGATCTCTAGGCTCTCTTCCCTTGCGTTTATGTAACATCAGAAAGTTTGCCCCAAAGAACTAATTCGTTGACTTTAAGTACTAAATCTTATGTACTGGAGACATAAAAAAATTAATATGGTATCCCAATANAAGAACTAATTCGTTGACTTTAAGTACTAAATCTTATGTACTGGAGACATAAAAAAATTAATATGGTATCCCAATAATGGTGCATAATTGCCTCCATTTTAAAACGAATGTAGTAATTTTCTCGTCGAAGTGTCCATGAATGCTTTCCGTTGGCTTGAGAACGTCAACTCCATAATTGCGGTACAAAAGGTGTGCGGTAACGAGGCAACAACTGCTTAATTGTCGCACAAATTAAATTTTCCGGAATGAGTGAAGTGGAAAAGGAAGGAAGGCGGGCGCTTAGTTCCAAGCTCGCAGCCTCCGCCTAGCTTCTTAATGGCCCGAGGAAACACACAAAGCAACTGACCCCCTACTGCATACTACTTTCACCAGAAGCAAAACGGTTAGTGCTAATTAAGACATCGTTTACCTGTAATTTTCTTTCCGCGTTCTGTGTTATGAAAGACAAGCTGCAAGTCACGTGGTCGACTGTAATATAGTTTTTATTTGAGCTCCGAAACAGAGCGTTCGCATTTTAAAGGGCGAATGTAGCATACAATTTACTACATTAGAGACGAAACAATGCGGCTATAAGAAATGAAATCGCAGAAGAGGAAACACAATTGCAGCACGAGATAACTTCTTGCGAAGCGAATCCAACCAAAATGCAAATTTGTACAACGCTCCTACAACCTAGCTTCTCATTTAATTTAATACTTTAGTAATAACGTGCTCTTACGAGTACATATTAACAGCTAGTCTATTACATTGCCAGTTATCACGCCTAGATATTACCTTCTATTAGAGACGTTGTGTTGGACTACATAATATTCGGTCAATAGTAAGCAACATTTTGTTAACAAGGTGGAATTAGCATGTTTTCGAAAATATGTAATAGTTGTCTAGATAAATAAATCGCCATTCCATACGAAAATGTAAAAAAAAATATATATAGTTCTGAATAAGTTTCAAAGTAAAAAAAAATTACTTATATATATATATATATATATATAATACACAGGATGATTCTAAAATTATGGGAAAAACGTTGAAGGGTGGTAGAGCTCGCTAAAACCGACAATTATTGTATAGGAATATATGGGCGGAAGTGACGCATTGAGGCACAAACACAAAAAAAAACACATTAACGGAAACATAAAATGTTCATTACCAGCATACTTAATGAGTGATTCCGTACAGAAAATGTTAAAACAGTTGCTGGAAATGCATCCACCAACAGTCACGCATGCTTGGCGACCTCTACATATGGCGTGATTGGCTGACAATGGTGGCGTGCGTGAAATACCCGGCGTATTTGAATCTGTTCGCCAATCACTCCACCGACGCTACCAAGCTTGCATTACTGTCGGTGGTAGCAATTTTGAGCAATTATCATAAAAATTCCTGTAAAAAGGCATTTTGCGGCGATGTTGTAAATAAACACTGTGTTGCATTCATGTGTTATTTTTGTGTTTGTGCCTCAACGCGTCACTCCCGCCCATATATTCTTACACAATAATGGTTTGTTTTAGTGGGATTTGCCACCCCTCAATGTTTGTCCCGTGAATTTAGAATCAGTCTGTATACGCCGTACACACACATGCACTATAGTCCTTCACATTAAGCATTCTGTTGAGTAATAATAAGTATTATGGTTGCAACGCAGTGCCGACCACACAGTTTGAGATGCCTTCGCACGAGTCAACGTTACTAACTTTAGTTATGGCGATATTTATGGTCGTTTTACACGAGTACACTTACCGCACTGTAAAACGTCTAGGGCAACATACCCCGATGTATAATCGCACAAGCTACAAAAACTATTACTTACTCTGCATATTAAATAATTTGTATTGTTTCGGATTATACATACAAAACATTTGGGATCCACATTGTTACATCCAGTTCAAATCACGTGCACAATCGTTATTGTACAGTAATATTCTGAATGAACAGAACTGTTTTTCATCTTGGCGCTAATTTGTCACGCATTAGTAAAACTAACATTTTGTGGAATTACTATTTACTTGGTGCATAAATAAAATTAAATCGTTATTACTGTTGCATTTATTTCTTACTGACATAATTCATTATTTCATGCATGCGAATATTCATATAGTGTATGTATCCGATAAGAAACAATTCTCGCCATTACAATTTAATAAAACAATTCAATTTATTTGTTTCATTGCTGCAAGTAATTGAAAAATTGTTTTTGAACAAGATTTTTTCAACTGATTTCAAATGTAGTAATGTATTCAGTTAAGTATTCATAACCATTAAATGTTTCATTCAAAATGTCAGTAATATTACACTTACTTTTATAACAAGAGAAAGTTAACTTTTTCGTTTGTATCGTGTTGTGATGGAACAAATAAATACCAATGGTGTAGAGGTCAAATAGGGGATTTTTTTATCTCTGCCGTTATTTGGTCTTCTAAACATCGCAAGAGCCTTTGCAAAAATGCATTCATTTATTGGGTTATGCTATCCATAGCAACTTTCGCTCTCTTTCTAGGTAATGCCATTCTTAATATAGTTTCGCATTACCAATGCATGAAAGAGTAGCATAATTTCTTTGTGGTATATTT